>VZTJ01004314.1:70086-145004 GCA_013397795.1 Orthonyx spaldingii | reverse complement strand
AGGAAGGAAGGAAGGAAGGAAGGAAGGAAGGAAGGAAGGAAGGAAGGAAGGAAGGAAGGAAGGAAGGACCCTGTAAGAGTGACAATACAGTAAGGAAATAATTCATTCTTAAAAACATGACATGATGCCAATTTGCTAGCCTTTGGAAAAAAAGGAGAGGAGACAAAAGATGTTTTCATGCTCAAGCTTGAGATATTGGAATGAGTTATTCTCTGCCAGACAGGTGAGAAGCTTCTCACAGAAGCCACTTATGTTTCCCCCTTAGCCCTCCCCCTGACCCCCAGTTACAAACCTGCACATGCAAACCCAATAGAACTATTCAGGAAGAAAAATTAACAAATCTCAAAGGACCATGGGAATTTCTCTATGACAGGAAAACTGAGACTGAACTTTTTTCCCTAAAATTGATATGTTCTCATTGACAGTGAAATGAATTCTTGACCAATTCTATTGTCTTTGTTTTGCTTAGTCAGATTAGTCCTTCACAATGTTTTTTTGCACCCTAACAAATCCTAAAAAGGGACAGAGAATCTGATCCAATCTGGAATTTTTGAAGATTACTTCAGAAATGAGAGTTCTTAATTCTTGTTTGGATCCCTGAATATCTTCTCATGGCTCCCCATCCCAGATGGACAACCAATAGTGCTTCAGACATTAAGCACCATAAAACAGTTGTGTAATACTATCTTCTGTACTTACTGAAGTGCAGTTACTGGTGAGTGTCCATAAGCAGGACAGACAAGCCCATCTTCATAGTCAGGTGTATTTGGCAAAGGTCAGTATCTGAGGAGGCTTACATAGTAAGGCCCTTCAGCGGCACTGATGTAGCATAAATGCTACCGAGTTCATTTGGAGAAAAAGTGAATGACACAAATGTCCCCCTCAGACCAGAGCAAGCTGATTTATCTATTATGAAGTAGTTCCAAATGCTGATACAAAGGTGAGATTTGGAATGTGGAGATTCAGCTTTTTCTTTTCCTCAAATCTTCTTATGTGCTTGCACTAGCATAAGAAAGTATAGTACTGTACCTTAGAAAAAAGCACTTGAGACATTTATCTGTATCTTACTGGTAAATAAAAAGTCTAACTCAACTCAAAATCTAACTGCGCCATTTCAGTATACAGAAGTGAATTTCACCCACAGCAATTCCACTAACCAATTTACCAACAGATGTTGTTTTACTGGGAGATCTATTAAATGAATTTGTCCTTCATTAATAGACACTATGTTATAAAGTTTCCCCCAATAGCTTTCCACAGCACACTTGCTCCCAATTTGGTTGAAATCCAGTCTTTGCTATAAAGTGCAAAATACTTGGCTGCTAACTAAAAATATATAGCAAGCAAGAAACACTTTTTAATTAATATAAAAGAAGCAGTTGTATTATTAACAGTGGTACTGGGAAAAAGTCAGTTTTATTTTTCCTCCTAAATTATTATTATATGTCTCCCACTGCTGGCATTTTCTTTGAAATAATCGTCCTTTTTCCAAAAGGTAATGGATACTTTTACCGTCCATACTTTCCCTTTATGAGCATTTATAAGCCTCACTGCACATACTTTATCCAACAGGTAAGGTTCTACCTTATAAAAAAGCAATTTAGCTTTATAGATTTGGCAATACTGAGCACTTGGTTAAATGAAGGGTGCCTTATTTAAGAAATGGCATATCTGAAAAGGCCTGTTATCACAGCTTTAAGTCAGTGTAAAAACACTATCCAGTACACCGCTTTGATATGGACAGAAACTATTGCTTCTGGCATATTCTCATATTGGTGAGTGCCTGGAAATCTTTCCACGTATGCTTCTGTTTAGCTGGAGAAAAGATGGTGCATATCTTGAGGATGATTTTTTTATTTAAAACTGTGTTCTTTTGTTTAGGAAAACATTTGTACAGAAATTTGATATATTAATTGCTCAAGTTTTTAAGATACATTGCTTTTCAAAATAAGGGACTTCAAAGGAAGCATTTCTAGAACACGATTGAATTATAACGAAATTTTATGGTATTAAATGTTACACTTTCTGTATTCCAATTTTAGCCAATTTAACATTCAGACATCCCAAAACTGTGCTTATTTGAAAGAAAAACAAGTCACAAATGGAAGAAAGCGGTAATTAATACTAGGGTTTATAATATTAATGAGATGAACATTTTATAACAACCTCAGGTTATTTTATATTAATTTTAATCTGGCAGAAAATAAAGTATGCAAATATTGGGGCATTTGAGGGTCACTTCGGGAGCTGTGCCTGCGGTCATTTTTTATTAGAACATTAACGGACTGACTTTAAAAGATAATCTGTTAAAGAGAATAAGAGTATTTTTGCACAATTTAAAACTTAATAGGAGTATTTTATTTTCATTCAGCACACAGCAGTATCTTGTAAAACTCTTCAATTTTTTTAAATTTTATTTTTCTTTTTGGCAAGGGGTTAGTTAAAATTAATATAAGTTTATTTTATTTTGTGGTTTGGCTGGGGTTTTTTTTTTCAGAATGGGGTGGTGGGGTTCTTGTGTGTTTGTTGCTTTCAACTGGGACTTCTTTGTCTCTTAGTGATAATTTAATTTGAAAAGGAACAGATGACCTTAGTCTTCAAAGCAACAATCTCTCCCTACTTTTGGAATGCTCCCCAATATATCCAAAAAACCTTTCAGCTTATTTGTCCTGGCGATACTTTTGCAATAACAAAGTTGGGGAAGTTTCTTACAACTCTTTATTATTGCATTTTGTAAACAATTTAGTTGCCAGTCCTTTAGAGCTGTTGTCACCCATAATCCTCTCTTGTGTACCTTTGACAGAGTGACCTTCATACTCACTGGCTCATCCATCATACAATGAACTTTTCACTCTACACTATGCTCATCCCTTCCGAGTAAGGAAAACCTTTGTCTGCATCCCACTTTGCCATTCACTGGAGGTTCTGTACTTTTGCAAATGTGTATCATGAGAAATAAAAAAAAGGAGGAAGTGGGGAAAAAAATCACTAGTTCAGCACCTTTGAAAGTAAGTACAGATGGCTAACTTTAAAACACATCTATCATTCTCATTTGGAGTTCTTTATCTGTTAGGCCGCCCCCACTTGTGCTGCCCCACTGGACAGAAGACACCTAGTGAATCAGTAACAGTGAAAAACTAATTGCCATTTGAGAAATGCACTTTCCCTGCATTGCAGGATACTCTGTGCATGTGCCTTACGTCCCTAAATTTAAGGATCCCAATCCTTAATCCTTTTAAATCATAAGCAAACTCTTTAAATGAAACATATTAATAAATGAAGATTAATTGATACTTTCTACCTTTTTTTAATTGGCAAACCTTGCTTTCAAAATGGCTGTACAAAATATTATTAAGGACAAGGGATTCTTCCTGTTCACATATTCATGTACAGGGTCTTGAGTACTCCTGCACTAAAATATTTCTTGCTCCTCTAGAGAACAGGTTGAAATATTCAATTCTGGTGCCATTCTATTTGTATTTAATCCTTATTTTTCTCTGCCTTTGTTGATATAACATTTGACTAAAACTTAATCTCAGGTTTTTAAAGTCACCTCTTCAGCTGCTTATACGGATTTGTTCTCTATGGATATAGAATCAGCAGAGAGTATCAATAACTATGTAGTGCCCCTAGAAAAGAAAAAAAGGAAATGTTTACCCTTAAGTTAGCACATAGCACAATGGCATAGAATATGAAGTGGCTTATTGGATCCCTATGACTTACTATTATTTACCATTAGGGTTTTGAGTTGTTTTGGTTTTTTTTTTCCCAGAGATTTTCAGAAAATGTTCTAAATAATATACATTATTCATTTTTTAAAATTATATATGAGACAATAAATCATAGAAAGACCCCAAGCATAGAAAAGGGCAAGAGAGTTATTTAGTGGTATAACTGATGGGAGAAACTAAGGACTGGCAATGGTAAATCACTTTTTCAGATAATGAATGTAAATAGATTTGGTTATGTTTAAAATTCTGTTTCATTTTCTTCATGAAGGTAGAGTTATACTCCAAACATTTTCTATTTGCTCTTATTTTTCACAGTTATATGCAAACAAGTTTGCATTAAAAGTCATGTTTACAGGACATTATGAGTTAGGTATTTCTCAAGAATTTACCCACCTTTATTAAAAAACAAAAAACACACCAAAAAAATTCCAAAAAACCAATCAGCAAAATCAAAAAAGCAAAACAGCCCCACCCCAAACAAACCTTTTAGACTAAAATCCATGAGAGGAAATATAATTAGGTTATAAATGCCCTGTGAACATTTTTTTTTTCCCATTTCAGTTGAGAGCCTTTCTACATTATATTCTAGAATTTTAGTGTCTTTATAGACCCAGAATCATGGACTTGGACTGTCTCTCTGAGATGCTGACATAAGTCAAATTAACATAACCTGAGTAATTTCCACCAAAGAAAGTGAGTAATTACAACAGAGGAGCAAGAAGTATCTCACTAAAGATCATTCACTTGCCAAGGTTTGGTCGGGCCTTACACTCATTCACTGGTATTTTATCCAGCCTTGCCTCCTAGGTACTTAACCTGTGAAACTGCAAACCTTTATTTCCCAGTTGAATATATTCCCTCATCAGAAAAATTTCTAATTTAAAAATTGTGGTTTTTAGTTGTATCTAAATAGAGGAAAAATATAAGAGAGAAAGATATTTTTTATGTAAACCTTAAGTAGCAAGAATAGTACTTATAAAAATAAGTTGAAGATGAATATGAGCATGCATTTTTATCAAAAGCCAATTTTATTTTATTTTTTTTTAATTACACTCTCTTTGGTTTACTGTATATGGACTTTTTAAAATGATTTTGTGATATATGTCTTAGGCAAGCTCCTCTTCCCTCCTTCTATGTTTAAACTACATAACTACAAATTCATAATAAACTATGCACAGATTTGAGAGTGAGCTTCAGTTCATTAGGGAAAATTACTTGTAGTAAGCACCTATAAAATACAAATGCCTTTGAAATATCTCTTTAGACTATATATTTTAGGGCTAACTTCCGCTTCGCTGGGATGAAACCTTTGCTACTCAAAGAACAGAGGATACTCTTAATTATGGTGGATGCCAATGCTGAAGATATTCTTCTTTGCTATTGATTAACAAAACAAGGAGCTGTCAAAGTGGACATGATCTGCCAGGCATTGGGTAAGAGAAAGTACACAACACTTGCAAGTGGAGTACGCTTGTTTCTTCTCTTCAATATGACACCCACTTGCACTCACATAAATGTTTACTGGCCCAGCTTTTGGGACCCTCCTGTCCAGCTCTGAGACTGAATACACACAGGAAATCAATTTGCACCTCATCAATATAGCTGTGAGGTTAAAAGCTGGGATTCCCTTCCCTTCTCAATATGTTAATGCCACAACAAGAAATTACAGAAGCCTACCTAAAGACAAAAATCCTCTTTGCAATGTCAACAAAAGCATCGGCTACTGAGAATCTTAGTTTAACCATTGAAACTAATCTCTGTATACCTAATAAAAGTCAGAGAGGACTTTATAATTTAATTTCCATTCACTTACGCAACCTGTATGCAGGGTGAATAACAGAGAAGAAACAATATACCATAGCATTTCTGAAGGGAATGACTGCAACAGGAGACCAGCATGAAGGAAAACCTTTTGCAAGTAGAAAGCATGATACCAAACAGGTATAGTTAATACTGTTTTTGCTGTTTTTCTGCCTTGTCTCTCAATCTTAAGTCAGCTGAGCAGCAGCTTTCTTAGTGGGAAAAAACAGGGGGAGGTCAGGCGGAATGACCTCCCTATTTTGTCTCCCAGTGGCCTGCCTCCCATTTACTACACCTTTTGACATCCTTAAGTAGATATCTCTTTAAGTGTTCAGTCAGTAAAACAAACTGCAATGCAGGCAAAGGAAAGGGGGGATGGGGAAAGAAGTGCACACTCTAGGGCTCAGATTGAATGTGAGGCACGCACAACTCATAAATGCTTCTTATATCTTCAGCCACAGATCAAAAACAGTCTATTATTTAATGTATTCAAAAACTACTAATTTACAGTTTGCTAAGCAATTGCTACAGCTTTCAAATTGTGTCACTGAGAGTCACAGGGCAGAAATGCCATATTCTAAAATAAGCTCTAGAGTTACATCTCAGGGAAATCTCTATTCAGATTTGTTCATTCAGCAGCAGTATTTTGGATGTTAATAACTTGACTAATCAACTCAGACTGAGGAACGTTAGTGTGTACTGTACTTAATGAATCCATGCAATTCACATATGAGAAATCAATTCATTGAGTAGTCGTGGTAGTACATATGTGAGATGTGTTATAATGGGATCTATGGCTTGGAGTACATTATTTCAAGACTGTTGTGGAAAAGTTCCAGATGTTCTGCAAAACCTTTAAGAGCTTTTTTCAATTTGTAAATTACACATTTCCCATCTCTTGCTGTTATCCATTAATTAAGCAGTTTAAATATTATGCTATGAAAAGAAATTCTTAAATAAATATCAGATGCAACTCATGCACTTTAAATAATCAGAACCATAAATTTTAACACCTTGGATGTAATTATTTTTATCTGTAATCCCTAAAAAAGAAACCTGAAAGTTGTGCACAGCATTTAGGACCTCAATAATTGGCAAAGAACTTTTCAAAAAAAATGGACTTAAAAGATTCAAATATTACTATGAGCCCTGTTCGACATATCCAAACATTGGTGAATTTTTAGTTTTTCAGAATTCTTATTAATTTATGCTGTGATAGTCACAAAGTTAAAGCTAATGAGCTAAAGCTGACCTAAAGTTCTTATGTTAATCAGTTAATTTCAACATCCATATTAACTGGAACCTCCAAATATACAAAATTTTTCATAACAAAATAATTTTTTTGGAAGATCAGACTCATATAGATGCAATTGGGTACATACTTTTCTTTCAAGTTTAATTTCCTTGAATGACATTTCTTTTAAAAAATTTGGAAAATGAAATTCTTTCATTACCTTTTTCTGAATCTTGCTGTGCAGCTCCCCATGCAGTATGTTTTAAAGCAACTTCCCACATAGAAAAACTACTATTTTTCCAGTATTTTGTTATTCAAATTTGTAATTTGTAATACAAATCAATTCCTACTCAAAAAAAAAAAAAAAAATCTCCAGGTAAACAAATTATTAACATGTTGTGTATTGTTTATTTTAGTGAAACACATTGGTTTTTATTGCTGCACATAACAACTGGTTTGGATAAGCCAAACCATGCTTTAATGCCGAATCAGGTGAATGGAACAAGAAAATATTAAGAAATCAATTTTTGTCATTAAGGTGAGCAAATATGAATGAAATACAGAGACATCTGGTTTCGATGTGCTAATAAAAAGAATTAAAAAAACTAAACAACAATGATACATTAAAAGAATTAATGTTAGGACATGGCACTGGCACATATTGGGAGAAGAGAACACATAATGTAGAATTCAAGGCTCTGTTTCCTTTGAAATTAAATCTCTGGATAACAATAAATGGCACAAAAGATCCTACCTGAGTTTGGTCAAAACATTTTAACAAGCTTTATTTTTTCAGTTACTTCTTTGGCAAAGCTAAGCCTTTCTGCAATGACATATATATTTATAAACCTTTTGATGGGAGAATTCCAGAGGCTCATGGCTTTGTAGTTAATCTGGATGCTTTAAAACAATCTTCTTTAGGAAAAAGAAATTTTGCTTGCACTGTGGATCCAATAAGATACATCACCGTAATGCTGCTCATCTATTAAGGCCTTCCGAAAGGAAAGGTATTTAACTCGAAATAGACAGTGTGATGACATGGCTTTCAGTGTGACGTTATTCAGCACCACACTTGCAGGCAGAAAAAGTCCAGGATGGCCCCTAATGATGCAAACATTTCTCTAGAAGCAAAACCATTACATTCTCATGGTTAGGCAGCCTGACAACACTCTGTCCATAGTTCAATCACCACAAGATACTCTCTCGTAGATATATCCTTTCTGGAGAAAGGTGGAAGAATGTAGGAATGAGCATCCACATCCTAAAATCTGTGTATGAAGTTCTGATATTTTACAGCATGCTATAGAAAGCATGATGACAGGATAAATTTTTTAGACACTGAAGTTATAACCATCCCTGAAATATGTAAACTTTTTTTCTGGGAACCAGCTTCTACTTTAGATATATTAAAAGAACAGACTTATTTCATGTTAGCTTTTCAAAATTTTGATGGTCATCTCGTAAAAATTTGCAGTTTTTTGTCTACATTTGACAAATGAAATTTTTTTGCATACTTAGACAAGTCTATCACACACTTTAAAAATGCCCTGGGTTTTTTTTTTTTTTTTTATGAGTAATTTTTTAAAAAGCAGTTTATATAAGGGAGATACTACTAACATATTTTTATATTCGGTGGTTAACACATTGCTTAAACTGGCCTTCTGAACTTGGCATTTTCTCCTCAAAATGTCCCATTAATTCCTATTAGGGAGCTACTAGTAAAGAAAATTACATGTTAACTTTTATCAATCTGTATGAATAAATGTTAACCATTCTCAGTTAAAAGCTCTCCTTTTAGCTCCACTCAAGTGAAAACACCTAAAGCAGTGCACACGTTGGCAAATCATTCAGAAGATTAATGCACTTAGGCCTGTACAAAGAGTCAGAGATATGTATTAGCATTATAGATTTTAATTTGAAATGATGTCAGTCTTTTCTCAGCTGCATTGTAGTGCAAGGACTGCCATCTGCTTATAATAATGAATCTGACAATCCACGTAAATGTGATTTGCTGCTCCTTTTGCCAACATAATGGCCTGGATATTGATCCTAATGGTAGAGCAGTTGCTGCCGTTTCATTCAATAGAAATGGGAGGAGAGGATGAAAGAGTGAAATTTCCAGGATTTCTGCTGGAATGACAGTTAAGAACAGAGCTGTGGGGTTTTCACTATGAGAGGGGATGAGGGTATCCCTTATTCTCTTTCTTTTTTCCTGGAACAACCCTTAGAACTTGCAACTCCAAAAAGAAAACAAACAAAAGAAAAACCGAACATCTGTAAGGAAAAAGAGCTTGCAACAAGAAGAAGAAAAAATGAAGTCTCCCCTTACAGATGTTCATTTTTCCTCCTGTTGTTGATGACAATCAAGATGGCATTTGTGGGAGGAGGAAAGAGTGGTATAATATTTGACATTGTAAGGCAAGTTTGGAGCCAGGCAGTGACTCTTCTCCGTGCTGTGAGAATGAGATGCCTGAGGTGCAGCATTTTGTCTCTCTCCCTCTAATTTCTTCATGAGCACTTGCACCCTTGAAGAAAGGCATCAGATGGCAAAAGCTAAGTGTCATTCATAAATCACAGATCTCAGAGGAAACTTCTCACTAGCTTACAGTAGATGCAGGGATTTCACACTTGCCATTTTCATCACCTCAGTGCAGAATTGCAGGTGTCCTTCAGGATGGTGTTTCTTCAGGAAATGGAACCTGGTTTCCCAGGAAGTGCTTGGACTTGGAGCTATCTAGAAGAGAGGCAAGGGGCTATTTCCCTAAGCTACAACCATTATTATGTCTAAGCTGATTCTAGCTCCACTGTTAATGTGATTTGTGCTGGGCCCAACAGTATTATAGTATCTTTATGAGAGGGCTCACAGCGTTTCCATGACAGCCAGAAGGTGTTGGGATGGAAAATGCCATTTGAGATAGCCCAGAAGTGTTTGATTGATACAAGACATAAGGTCAGAAGCTTTAAGTAGCAAACTGCAGTAACACTCAGTCTGATTTTCTTTTAAAAGTGAAGTTTACATGTAGTGGCATGTCAATTTTTAATAGATTTTAACCAAAGGAGATAAAATATAAAGATGTTGCTAATTTTACCTCAAACAGTTCCTGGACTATTAAGTGATCTCAGTGTGGCCTCAGTGACTGAAATACTAATCTCCGTGGCAATTTATGGTAGTTGCTCACACCTACAGTCAAATTTTACACCATAACAAAGAGTGATATATGAAGCAGCCTATACATAACTCCATTTCAGAACTGTTCCTTTACTTCGAACAGCTTTAACTACTGATTTTTCAGCTTTCATTTCTAACCTTGAAGATTGTTACATTCATAAATGGAACAGGCACTGCTCATTTCAAGATATCCTCAACAATCCATCATCTTCACGTCCTTTTATCTCCCAGGACTACAATTTTCAAAAAGGGTTCTCAAAGTGTAAAACCACCTACAAGTAAGAGCTGCAGCATGCATGTAAAATTTTTGTAATATTCTATCAAGACTAAACACAGAGCCTCCTGATTTAATATACAACATCCTAGAATATCTTGCATCTTCTGCCTTATCTGAAATTTATTTCCCATAGAGCAGCACAGCACTGAGTAAAAGACAGTAAGAGGAAGAGAACCCACAAAAAGTGGTGAATGTGAAAGAAATGGAAGAAAAAGAAGAAATAAATTCCAAAGCTGTTTCAACAAGCTTATATAAGAAGTATAAAACTTTTCCACAACAACATGATACTTAACTCTCCAATCTTTTTTCTGATGATTAGTGATAATAAAAACCACCAGTGATACTCAACTGACAGTCAGAAAAACCCACCTGCCCTGAGGAAAGTAGGAAAATGAAATTTGGCATTATCCATAGAAAGATGCTGTTCTCAGATATGAGTATAAAATGAAGGTGATTTATTACTAATGACCAGCTTTTGTGTGACTGACACAATACATCTCCAACTGAAAAACATCTTTCATCTCAGAATGAAGGAGAAAATTGTTCTCTCATCTTCTCTCCTATTATTCCCGTCCAGTGTTTCTGCTCAGGTAGCAGCAAACAAGCAGCTTTAACACAGACTCTTCATACAGTGAACCTTCATTTTTCTGTGGTGAGATCTGCTTTCCCACAGGTGTTCCCTGGTTTGCTCTTCTTAGAGCTGCATTTCTACTAGTTTTCTTTTTCTGAGAGGAAAGGTCAGGTAAAAAAAAAAAAAAAAAAGAAGTCAAAATTGATATCATTCCAGAATTTCCCTGTGTGGAAATCATTAGGTAAAACCTGTTTGCAATCAGAGTGGATGCCTTTAGAGGATGGGGATTGGATCCGGATGCCTTCTACCCTCTTTGGTTAGTACCCATTAGCCATATTTCACTACTGTTCAAGCTACTATCAGCTATCCAGATGTACATCTTTTATTTTGATTCAACCTTCTGAACTCCCTTGTCATAAGAAGAAGAACAACCATTTCAGTTAGGTACAAAACAGCAGGAAGAAAATTCATGTTCCAGGCCCAGTTTCTAAGGCTGCTGGTGTGTATGCTGCAGAATCTCAGGACTAGTTTGTTTGTATTCCAATGAGCTTTTTTAGTAGGCACATTTTCCTAAGGAAGAACATTAAAACTGAAATAAATATATTTAAATCTGATTAAAGAAATCTATTATTTCAGACATGTCTATAATTTCTTTTACATTAAGCAATATTTGTGTATTCATGCACATGTATATGAAGGAAAAAACCCTCAATATAAATAGTCTAAGCATATAGCAGATGTTCATTTATAACTTGGGCATATGCCTCAAACTAGATTATCCAACTTCAGAAAAGAGCTCTGGGAAAGCTGTTAGTATGGTGGCAAACACAAAGTACTTCTTCACATGTTGCCAAATCTTCATTTCCCTTCAAAAGGAAATTACTATTACAGGGAAAAAAAAGTTCAGCTGGGATTGAAACAAATACATCTTCAAAAATACAAGTGATCTGCAACTCTTAATGTAAAGGTACCCTACCAAATCTCTCCCAGGTATCAAGTGAATGTAGAATCACAGCAACACATTGTCCATCCTCAAGTAATGCCCATAAACATCCACATTTTACAGAGTCATAGAACAGTTTGGGTAGGAAGGGACCTTAAATATCATCTGGTTCTAACTCCTCTGCTGCAGGGAACCTTCTGCTAGATGAGGTTGCTCAAAGCTCCATTCAGCCTGGCCTTGAACACTTCCAGGGATGGGGCATCCACAGCTTCTCTGGGCCACCTGTTCAAGTGTCTCACTACCCTTATACTAGAGAATTTATTCCTTACCTCTAATATAAACCTTCTGTCAGTTTAAAGCCATTGTCCCTTGTCTTACCCCTACATGCTTTTTGTAAAAGTCCCACTCCAGCTTTCTTGTAACCCCCCTTCAGGTACTGGAAGGTAGCTTTAAGGCCTCACTGGAGCCTTCCCCAAGATGAACAGCCCCAACTCTCTCAGCCTGTCTTCATTGGAGAGGTGCCACAGCCTCATGACCATTTTCATGGCCCTCCTCTAGACTCAAACTTACTGTTTTGAGCATCATTACCATCATGTCCTTTTGAATATTTTTTTCTGAGAAGAGGAAGGACACCAAGAGACCTAGAATACTATCCTGTAAATTAAAACAGAAACACAGATTTTGTACCTTATGTGAAGCAGAAAGGGGTCTGGACTTGTGTCAGGTCTGAACTCTGCCAGCAATCTCCTAAGGGGCCAAAGCTGAACAGACTTCATTTGTCTGACAAGAAAGGACTTTATTTCAGAGAGACTTTTCAAGGCTTCTGTCCAGGAGAGTTATGGGAAAAAAAAAATGGTACAACGTTCAATTGTAATTGTCATTTTTTTGTCATACATAAGCAAATGTGTGGTATATCATTATACCTCCTAGCACATCTCATCCAAACCTTGCCTCTCTTCTTCAATTTAACAATACCTCCCTTTTAGTAATCACAGTTAAAAACACTGAGTGGGAAGAGCCCATTTTTGAGTTTACAAATATAAGCAACCAAGAAGGTTTTTGTGGAGGGAAAAAAAAGAAAAAAAAGTGTTTGTTGGTGTTTCTTAATCAGCGGAAAAGGAGCAGCTGTCAGCCTGCCGGAATTCAGAATTTAGATGAGCTGTGAGGCCACACTTCTGCTACCCCGCATCTGGTTTGGAAACAAAGAACAACCTGTCTTTGGTTGCTCTCATCTTGTAAGTACAACTACCGCATAGGTAATTAACACTTCATGATAAGGGCTCAGTTTTGCATATCTTCATTTCTACTGACTCTTCCACAATCTAAGTCTTCTTCCCACTTTCAGTTAAAACAAAGGCTATGCAGAGGAAAGGAAACTTGAATCTTTTCTGATGTTGAGGGGAAGTGAGGTAAATTCACTTTTTCAGTTCATTTCCTGGAGAGCACACCATGGTATATAATACTTCAAATATATTTTTTAATCTTATCCTTAAAAGAGGAAGAGTACTTCTTCCCTTCCACTCAAAAAGGTTTAGAAATTAACTCTCTGTGTGAAGCATGTGGTAACTAAGGGCACTATATTTAAGGTATCATAGAAACATAGAAAGTTTGGAAAGGAAACCTTAAAAATCACCTAGTTGATTGCAATGGTTGGAAAGAACCTTAAAAATCATCTCGTTCCAACACTCCTGCCATGGGCAGGGTCACCTTTCGCTTAGACTAAGTTGCTCAGAGCTCCATCCAATCTCTCCTTAAATGCTTCCAGGGATGGGGTAGCCACAGATTCTCTGGGTAATCTGTTCCAGTGCCTCATCATCATCACAGTAAAAATATTTTTCATAATATCTAATCTAAATCTACTCTCTTTCACTTTGAAGCCATTGACCCTTGTTCTGTCACATACTGGTGCTATATGAGTGGTATTATTTCAATATTAGTATTACTTTTATATTAGTATAGAGCAGTATTATTTGATGTTGTATATAATCTGAGTTCATTTGTTGTGTCTCTAAAGTGATGAGTAGAGATTCACCTCCACAGGGTAATGAGATTTCACTTATTCTCTGATCATCTGCAACAAATTCAAGGCAAAAGTCATTCAGCACTGCTGTGTACAGGCCCTGTGGTGAATCCTGGGCTTTGTGGGCAGCAGAGAGGTAGAGGGGACAGACTCTAATCCTCTGTGGCTTGAACATCACACATGGTCAAGACAATTTGAACTTTTACAATTTCAACCCATGAACGCATAATGAACCATTGATTTTTAAAACTTACAAAATCCAAAGTTGCAGCAGAAGGATATATTAAGGCAACACTGTCCATAAGATAAAGAAAAAAATCATAAACCTGTGATTGTTCTATATTTTAACACTCATGACTGATTATTTTTTCCTCCATAATTTTAAGAATTGAACTCAAGTACATAGATATCTTACAATCTTATAAATTGGTTTTTAACTCCTAGTAGGTGGACTTTTTTGTAACATATTTTCACATAAAAATGCTTAGAAGTAGGAGAAAAAATCCTAGTGAGACAGTTTAACCAAAGTTTGTATCATAGAAAATATTTCTAAAAAAAAGTTTTATTTCAGTTTCAGTATTTCACAGTCCTTTTCTGCTTAACTGTCAAGTGAAAGATAAGGCTGTCATACTGTCTGAATAACAAAAGAAATACAATTTTCTTACACTAAAGTGTACTGGCCTTGTGCCACTGTTAAAATTAAATTTATCCAATACCAGTTAGCTGCAGCAAACATTTTTATGGCAATAGTTGGCAAAGAGAAGAGGTCTTTCTGGGGTTTTTTGTTACTCCTTTTCTCTGAAACAATGGAAAGAATTGACATTGTCTATTCAGTGTAGAAGATAGGCTGTCAAGTAAAGCAAGACAAATGTGATGTCCTGACTGATTATTTCCTTAGATACTAAATCAATGAGCTTATTATCACAGCAATTACATTACTAACGTAAACAGATGCTATGTGGAGAAAACTGGTTAACAATAAGGTAGGCCGAGTGCAGGTTTTTTCCTGTTACACAAAAAATATATTCAGAGTGTGTTATACTACAAATAACATTCGATCTTCAGTTCATGTATCAGTTAACTGAATATATGCTCTAGCACATGATTTTTCATGTAGGAGAGATGTACTGTAAAAATGCACATAATTAAAGTTTTACTGGTGTAGTCTTTATTACCAACATTAATGTTATCTATATCAATCATTAATAAAATTCAGGGATTCTGAAATAAAAAAAAGCACTACGACTCTGCTCACAAATTAACTCTGCCAATTTTCTTAATGCAACTTGTTATTTAGTTTATAATGAAATCAAAGGGGGTTAAAAAGCAATATCCTGTACAATGGCTAAAATTCGTTTCATATAACTCAACTTGAATTTCCTATCTATTCTTCTATTTTATAAATAGTTATCTCAAAATTTCTAAAGCCTTCTCAGTTCTGATAATTGCATATGTGCTTTAGATATATCTAGTATGCATAAAATAAATAATTATAAATACAGCAGCATTTATAAAGATATGTCTTTTTAGCAGAAGGCAGGTCCCCCCTACGAAACTATTCAAACAGCTCTTAAGCTTTCTGAATACAGGTGCATGTTCACGATATGCATTGTATTAATCCAAAACAGTAACGGGGAAACAAAGTTAATTGGTATGAGACTTCTATAAGAAAGGACCATTAACCAGTGTTTGACACTTCTACATTATACTGTGGTCTTTAAGTCAAATGAATGGAAGGAGTCTAGCAAGTACTAATAAAGAACATATGGTCTAGATATAACAGAGATCATGTCAGAAAACAACTTGTCAGAAAGCATTGTTTCACCAAGTGCAAAACTTTAAATAGGAATGCTGATCACAGAGCTCTCACTACAGAGTTTTGACTCCACTGAATGCAAACAGTGAAAAGCTTCAGAATTTTTTCTCCCCCAAATTGGATTAAAAACAAATGGCAGATAACAAATCCTGCCATTTCTCTTTTCATCACTTTTATTATATACATATATATGTATATAAAAACAGTGAAAGAAGCAATCATATTCCTCCCCAATTTGCTATTTCATGAGAAAATTGATATGGAAATGTTCCTGCTCATCATCATATTAAATTAAACCATGGTTTAATAACTCCTGGTATTTTCTAAGGCCTTTTAGAAGCAGTAAGATCTTTTTCTGAGTCATTTAGGAAGGTTCTTTAGGCAAATTGTGTTCACTATTTTCTATAAAAAGCTGAGTTAAAATTCAAAAAATAATAATTAAAAAAAAAAAATATTTTCTCAAAGGTAATGAACTACTATTTTGAACACCAAGAATGTGCCAAAACTTCCTGAGCTGCAGCCACAGGATATATTTCTCTGTGAGCATTGCAAGAGTTTATTTTCAGGAGATCTTGCAATGTCCTAACAGGTTTGGAAGTAGATTACTTAAGATGTTTTCATTCTACAAATCCATTTTATGTATGTACCTTTTTACCAACAACCTCAAAGTGCATTTTTTCTGGTCTGGAAATTGATTCTGTATCGCTGGACAGAGAAGTACTGTCACTACTGCACCATAGAGGAGAGTGGGTTCAGGACAAACCTCTTAGCAACAGCACACTCGAGCATCCATTCACAAGCAGTATAAGATTTTCAGCCTTGTCAACCAACTGCCAGAATAAGTTTTCCCTGGAAGTCAGTCAAAACCATTTTTCCTTTGTCGGGACTGATTTCCATGACAGATATCAGTCACAGCTGTTTATAGTCATATGTATATTTTGTGCTAACTGTTATCATCTGGAATTTTACATTCAAAAATAAACCATTTCTGTTAAAGTTTAAAAACATCTCTTGGTAAAAAAAAGATAGAGATTAAGTGGAAGATGTTGATAAATTGCAGACTTTTTATGGAATATCTAATACAGAATAAAATAGCCTTAAATGGACAAAATCAGAAAATTACAAATGTACTTATTTTTAGTAATAAAAAACCCAACAACTCAGTATGTCTTTGAAAATGTCAGGGAAGTTTCAGGTAAAAGACTTCATCAAAGTTTACTCAGAGACCACTTGCAACTAAAGAGAAAACAATTTGCAGAACATCAAAATTCATTAAGATTTTTCTATGCAATAAATAAATCTTCTACAACTTAATTTGCAATTATTATGTGTGGCAGATACTGTGCAGTTATATCTCTTTCAATATCTGTTAGCTTTGGTACACAGCATTGGTCTCTGTCTTCAGAGAATTTCTCTCCCTCCTGCAAAATTTAATTCTGTTGCTTTTGAAATACTAGAACAAAACATCTCCTTTTTAAAGATAATTTTTGATTAAAAGTAGCATGTCTTTGTTTAAAGCCACAAACTAGGCATACCATTAGTTACAGTGTCTGTTCTTTGTGACTGAATCCCTCACTGGCTTTCCATATACTGGTTTCTACTGCTGAGTTTCACTGCTCATCCAAAACACCTATGAAGAAGATGAGTCTTCAGTTTCCCAGTTTACTCAGAAAATAATTATAAATTTGGCTCAGATTACTAGGGAAATATCATTGAAATGTTTAAACAACTTGTTCTAAAATTAAGTGTAATTTGAAGTGAAAATGTTGTATGAGGGGTGTCAAACTGATGCTTTCTCTTTTCTGGAATTTTTGAAGTCTTGAGAAAAATGTTCTGGACGTGAGTTTATGGTTAAAGGTGAAGAAACATTGTTTTCAAAAAGAAATGTTTATAGTCACTGGTAGTAATGACTACCAATTTTCCACACACATATTTCAGAATGCATTAATTTCTGATATTATTACATAGGTTGCTATATGCTGTAACTTTATAACTTCAGAAATATAAATTGTTATGTGAGAACAAACTGAGACCAAATAGTTTTGCCACATTCAGCACTTGTGGAATCTCTGTTTCTGTGTTTTCTTAAGATATATTCACTTTACTAATGGCATGCATTAGAATCTTTATGCTAAAAATATTAAAATTTTTTAAATCATTTTGAAAATCTGTCATTTTTATGCATCTCAAGAAAATATATCACATTTTGCAGATGCAGCTGACTGATATTTTTAAAGAAATGGCAGTATGTATTTATTACTTCTATCAGTGGTTAATAAATAAGATAAAGGTTTTTAGTTATGTGGTTTTAATTTCTTTTAAAATCATGCATTATTACATTGGACATAATAAATCAAATTTTTTGCTATCTCATCCTCTGTCCAAGCAGTTCTATTGATCGGTGATGAATGAGTCCCCAAATTGCCTACTGTGCGCTCTATTCATGCTCACTGCATTGCTTGTTTTAGCTACACTTATTGTGAGACACAAAAAAAAATCAAAAAACAAAAAAACCCAGCAAAGCTGCAGGTGTGGGAAAATTAAGAAGCTTTGCCAAGGAATGTCACAACTTTGGATAGGCTGAACACCTCTGAAAAGCTCTGGAGATTGACTTAAAGTGTGAGACATCTGCCTTTCATTTTCTTACCGTATTTTAACACAGACAATTGCAAATCAAAAACTAGAGGTCTTTTAGAAGTTGGATCACATACTGAGGAACAAAAGGAAATTTTAAGTTGACTCAGGCAACAATGATAAACATATAGAAAGGGGATATTCTCTCCTCTTTTTATTGTACATATGCTTCTCAACAAAGTATTTATAAAAATAGGTAGAAGTTCATTTCCTCATGACTGATTTTCTACTTTGTTCTTTCACACTCTCCCAAAGGCTCGTCACTACTCAGGACATTGAAACCTCAGTGCAGCACTGGATATTCTTTGTGCTCAGAGAAGACACACCAGGTCTTATAAATGACATGGAGTTGAGCATTGTCTAAATCACTTTTGCTGTGCATAACAGCAGATAATTGGCAGAGGAGCCAATTTTGAAGCATGCCTTTAAGAGAGCTAACATAGGGTTTCACTTTACCCTAAAGATAAATTCCATTCCAACTTTTTAAAAGGACAGCATCTAGAAAATAAAACTGATCAAATAATATAATCTCTTTATTTTGCTGTGGTCAGCAAAAATTGGTTCCTCCATTATTCTCACAGTTGGGGAAAACAACAGTTGTTTCCATCAACACATACGCAGACAGCAAAAAAGGAAAAAAGGTAGCGTAGTGTCTTTTTTCTAGGATATTTTTCTTACAGTTGTTGGAAAAGACACTTATTCAGAGCCAAATGCTCTAACACAAGTTTTGGAATCCAGTTGTAGGAATCCTTTCTTAAATATGTGGAATCTAAAATAAAAAATTCAAAATAAAAGTATAAATAACACACCTTTTTTTTCCCATAAGGGCTGAATTTTAAAAAAAACAGTGACAGCTCATCACTTCTGGAAATTTGGCTACTAATAGATTCTTAATACAGATTTTAGGAACTAGATTCTGTCTTTCACTAGTCTTTTGCCTTATCACTGTTATTTGTCCCTTTAGAATCTCAAGCAACTGGATTTAAACTTGCAGTTGGTTTAACGTAGAACTTCTACACAATATTCCTCTCACTCCAATGAATTTTGGACATGGAAACGATCGATGCACTTTTGCATAGTACATGACTGTAGAGAAAAGGAGAAAATGCTACAGAGAAGTTGAAGCACTTGAAAGGAAAAATACAAAAATATAACTATGAGAAAACTGATTAAAATCACTTAAAAGTTTGGAATACCAAAGGCAGTAACGAAGCATGGAGGGACTAAAATAATGTAATAGTGGTCAAAGTTTCGTATTATTTACAATTCATCACTGTCAGAATTTTCAGACTGTTGTACATTTGTTTAAATATTTTCTCAAGGATCTCACCATCCCAGGCACACAGCCAGTATAAAATACATATAAGTTTATTATAAAATAAGCATAATTAACATTAAATTCTCTTGCATCATACATTAGCATACTGTTTGCTGGCAGAAAATACAGAGAAAACAATTTAGAAAAAGATATTCAGTTTTTCATTTAGATGACATTTTCATTTATAACAATTTTTAAAATGTTACAGTGTTTAGAAATTACATTCAGTGATCCACATGTAACATAATTCAATTTTCATGTCATATATATATAGTAACAAAAAAATCATTATAATATCACACCACATTTAGTAAAATACAGAATGAAAGTCAGAAATCCCTGAGTTTTACATCTGCCATTGTAATCCTAGCTTTTACATTTGAACATCTCATCCACAGTCCTTGACAGCTTCAGGGGAGATTTGACTCCTACACCTACCTTCCACCTTTGCTCCAGCAAAGGACAAACACAGACAAATAATCAGTGGATGCTCATAGAGGCATAGCCACAAACAGTGAAAGCCATTTAAAAAGACAGCCATGATAAAGTATTTCCTACTGTGCTTCAGAATCCAGGTGACACATATAAGCACTAGCTCAAGGAACACTGTTGCCTGGATTCCAAAGACCAAACTTTGATTTGTCCAAGCCGAGATTACCAGCAAAGCCACTGTGCACTTCTACAGCAACCAAAAGACGTTCACAGTCAACCCAGTGACCCTCTGATGACAACTAGTTCTAAAGACAGAACTGACAACGTGGAGTTTTGTTCCAGGTTGGCCAGTATTATGATCCTTGCTTTGCACAACTTGCTTTGAGTCACTGATTTGCCAAGGTGAAATAATTATTTTTAAAAACATAGGTTTGAGTTTCTGTACATCAAGTATTTTTGACAATTGCTTTCTGAAGGAGACATTGACTCAGAACTGGCTAAAATTCTTATATTTTTGTGTTATTGAAAAAGTAATTCCACTATGTAACCTTTATCAGCTAAGTTTAACCATGCACAGATGCAGCTGCTACTAAAACAAGGAGCAGAATTCATTCCAGATAGTCATTATGCTAGATCTTTGAAGGCTACGGAGGAAATGAGTGTAGAGCTTCTAATAAAGCATTTACAAGCCAATTATGAATTTGTGCACATTTCTAGACTGGAAAGACTGGCTACTAAACTAAGACATTCAAAAGAGCTAAACAGCATTATGTATACACAAAAATAACATGAAATTCCAGCTTTCTAGTGTTTTATATTTGACATGTGGTAAAGCTGTACATTAAAAGGTATATTCTGCTGTGTTTACCAGGAAGGATTGGTTTTGCTACTCAGGGATGCATTGTTTATTTATTGATCAGGAGAAGAGCTACCTGAAACTGTGACTTTCTCTAATTATCTATCTTTGCTACCATTGAGTAGGCACTGGACAAATGATACTGCCCTCTTTGAAATCAGCACATAGGCTAATTTACTGATAATTCTAAGAGATCTGGGGAAATAATCTTAAATTAACTTCTTTGTTGAATGTTCAGAGCACTCTGAGGAGGATTAACTGAAACCTGAATCAACAAGCACCAGTCGCAGTGTCATGTGCATTCTGCGTACTCATTTCCATCCCAGACAGCTGAGACACAGAACATTAAGGTCAACAAAAAAGTCATTACCAAAATGATTTTAGATTTCCCTGGCCTTTGCCTACAGTCAGAAACAGTGAACTGCTGCACAAGTAACACCAATATCAGAAAGCAGCCGTGCCTTGTACTGGCTGCTTGTGTCCTTGACAAGCCCAATACCCGTGAATTAGCTTTACACTTCGAGATACACACCATGTGATTCATATTCACACTTTTCTTGGAAGGGATGGAACAAAAGGTCCTAACCTGATACACAGTTTTTGTAACTTTACCAACCTGGCAAAGAAACTTGTTCTGTGTTAATCTTGTACCTAAAGTCTCAAGGAACGAATGTATATAAGGATTTTATTTTTTCCACATTATGTTCTTCAAGTATGCTTAAAGAAGAAACAAAAGATCATGCATTTCAATTACTAAAAAGCACACAAGGATGGAGCAATCTGGTTCATAACCTTTTATACATTTTACAAATAACACATAAGTATTAAACAATTTCCTTGGCCTTAATACCCTTTACTGTCTTGATTCCTTCTTCTCTATTTTTTAAAGCCAAAATCAAAATGTTTTGTTGTGTTGATCTTATTTTCATTGTAATTTACTTTCAAGCTGATTTTGAAAACTGTTTTAAAGTTCTAACTTAAGTGAAAAAGCAGCTACTACACAATAAAATCCTTGGGAAGAAATGTGATTTATGCAGATGAGTTTGTTAACAAAATTTACACATAAATGAGAACATTTTTTTCCATTCCGGTTGCTATTACAAAGAAACACTGGGAAGTAAATTATCTGTAGAAGAGTACAAGATAAAAAATGTATTAAAAGCTGTAAGAACGAAATTGAAATGTCAAACATAGTTACTTATAAAAAACAGGTGATGGACTCCTTGTAAGCTACCTATTAAAAAGAGTAATCAAAGTGAACTAAAATGACTTTAGTTCTCCCACTAAACTTGTGGCTCAAATTCTCCACAGCTTTATTGCCTGTTTGCAGAGTTTCATTCACTCCTAGGCAGTGCAGGCTTTCTGAAAGTTAAGGCTATATATGATAAGACTCTTTATTACTCACACATATAACATTTGAATTCTGCTACAGGATTTCACAAAATTCTAATAAATGTTTCTTGGCACTAAGACTTTATGCATGCCATAACCAAGAGGCTCTGCAACCTGCAGAAGAGGGAGATGTGGTGCAAATGCAGGTTTTCAAGCTGCAAAAAGGCCGTGAAGCCAAAACTGAGACAAGGTCATTGTGACCAAGGCTGCTCCTGGCTGCAGGGCATGTTTTCCTCAGGGCCAACCCCACAAGCCCCCATCCCATTTCCATCCCCCAGACCCACCACCCCTGGTTGCCTTCTGGTGGGGTGGTGACGCCTCCTGCCTGGAACCTGGGGTCCTGGGACAATGGGGCCAGGAGCACAAAGCATAGCGCTGTGACCAAAGTCTCCTCAACAGCAGGCCTTTTCAAGCCGATGGGAAGTAGGGCCACTTGAGCTGGACATGGCTGGCTTGTCAGTTCCTGACAACAAACTGTGTTTGGTACGCAGTGCATTCATAGGCAGTGTCATGCTTTTGTCCAGAGCCATGCCGACTTTCCCCAGGTTGGTTTCTGGCTTTTGCGGACAGGCAACAGTGTTGAGAAGTCCACTCAAGCAGAAAGGGCCCCCCTGGCTGGTGATTTCTCACATTTAATTACTTGATTTTCCTTTCCTGCAGTCAGGAAGAAAATGGAATTACATCACGCCCCATGTAGCCTTGGAAAAGGACCAATTGTTTCTAATAGAGCCGCTGGCGACAGGCACAATACATACGCTCCTTGTTTCTCGTCGGATATTAGATCGTCCAAACAAGTCTGAGTACTCCTGCTCGGAGGATTCTCAATAGGGAACAAAAGGGACCAGGCTTTTCCTATGTCATTTCCAGCACCCCACAAAAAGAAAATCTTTATTTAGGCACACTTCACACTTTTTCACACTTTCCAAGCACCTTCTGAGACTCGGAGATTTGTTTGGAGAGCAACGGTTTCCTTCACGGAATTAGTGAGCTGATGTTTTATTCTGCTCATTAATAATTAGTTAAATGAATGCCTCTACCACTTCACTTAAATGCAGACATATCTGATTGTAAATTTACAGTCACCAAGAAGTATGTCATGGGCTTATGTCATTTGGCCCTGGGACTGTACAGTAATGACAATTTACTAAATTTCCCACAGGCACACAGATTATGTTACAGATCTTGTGCAGACACTCCACTACATTTTATGTTTAAAAAAACCCAACCAACCAACCAAACAGAAAACCCCCAAGAATTACCATATTTAATCAGACCAGTGATGCACCACAGTCAGTGCTGGGTCTCTAATGGCAATGTATGAAGGATTGGTAGGGAGTAGCATGGGTACATAGAGTAATACCTCTCCAGAATATACCATACATGTCAAAAAAGTACTACTTCCTTAGAATACCCCCTCCATTTGCAATGATTTGCGGCTTAATGACTTTGTGAATCAGAGTCTTTAAGAGCATTGGATGGACTTCTGTCCTACCAATCTTGGCATTACTGACATGCTCAGGCTTTGTTGCACAAAATATCTAAAAACATTTTTCCCAATCACTTCCCAATGAGGCAAGTTACATGCCTGAGAATCACCTGGGTACACCTTTCTTCCCAGCACATGTTCACTTGCATGCCTGTCAAGAATTGATGTTCAGTGCCTGTGCTTCTAAACAGGCATTCAAGATCTGAGAAAAAGTTATTTCTTCCAGGTGCTAAAACAAGGTTTTCCTTAGCTACTGTTTCAAACTAATCTACCTAGGGGAAAAATGCAGGCAGAACCTGTTTCTGTTAAATGCTAGAGATGGGGGCTCAATATTATAAGTACCCATGTTAAAATATTTCTCCTATCAATATCAATCTCTGTATGTGAATTGCAGAGATGAGAGTTGTTCTGTCATTATATATATGGACAGTAGACCACAGAGTCACCTACACCAAAAAGCAGGACTAGAATGCAATTTTGATCAAAAAGAGGGTGTGGAGGAACATTTGTAGCAAACAGACTTCAGCAATAAGTATCATCAGGGTAGGATGCAAGGAAGTAACATGGTATTAGATGATGTTATACCTGAAATAAAAATTACTGGACCAGCATTGCTTCCCAGATGATTCTGTAGATGAGTTTATCAGAGAACTTCTTATTACTGCTAAAGACATTAAGGCATAAATGCTGTATTGTCCTTTGTTATTTATTCCAAACAACAGGCCTCTAGGACTGACAACGTCTACACAGACACACTGTGTTACTGTACCAGGAGAGGCATAAATCTCAAAGCTTTCATGGAGAACTTTTGGATTCAATATTAATGAACAATGCAATAAGTGTCCATATGGCTGATGAGGCCTGAGTTGGAATTCATAGGACATCAGTCAGTGTAGTGCAGGAGTCAGGTCTTATATATATTTTAAAATAGAGTTTGTTTTAATGGTATATTAAGCCACTGATGTCAATAATGAAAGAGAAGCGACAGATGTGCCTGTGCAGATCAACTAAGCTTTTTTAATGTTTTTAAATTATTTGTTCTGTTGTAGACCTACATTACCTAACAAAAGAAAAATAGATTTGACTGGTATACATTCTAATTAGTTATACTAAATTTAGTCAAAAGTAGGAGTTTCTCTTTCATGCATGTCTTTTGATATGTTTTTTAATGTTTTCATTCTGAACTGGAATAAAACAATATATTTTGATGCTTCCAAATCAGTGGCTGCTTTTGTCACAACAATAAAATATCAAATTTACAAAATAATAATTCTCTAGAAGAACAGAAAGCAGAAGAAAAAGAACATTAAAAGAAATTTTACTGGAATTCATAACAATGTAGGCTTAACACATAAGTGCGGTTGCCAAAACCAGATGTTTTGTCTGAAAAAAAAATTTACAAAAAAAGGAAAACAAGACATTTATTTTCTGGAAACTTGTCAGTGAGGAAAAGAAATCCTAACATGTAAAACATATAGGGTTGAACAGAGAAGATAGAAATTGCTGCAGTTCAAATTGGACCTCCACTCCTGGCTACCCACAATGCAGCCATTTTTAGATATATCCACCAAAAACACACACAAACCAAAGCAGAGTGGTAGATTAATGGAGCTGGATGACTGCACACCACTCTTGGCAGCTGAGGCCAAGTAAGACTATAAGTATACATGTTAGAAAACTGCACCATGGCCATGCTCTGTCTAAAACTAGGACACAGAGAAGGAAGCTGGGTGAATATAATGTACAAGTTGTAAGTCTAACTTACATGTTTAACAGTGTTATGGGCAACTGACTATCCCGGTGCAAGTTAACGTTCAGTGGTGTCTGTAGAGACTTGATAACCCATAGTTTCTGAAATTTCAGTTTAGGATACGGCACTTCACCATGTCTTAAAGAAGATGAAGTCTGTTGAATACAGTGGGTAAATCCTGCAAAAAGGAATAATGACTGTCCAGCAAAAGTGATGAAACAACACTAACAATCTAGGGGAAAGGATGAAGATGGATATCTCCTGCCCAGTGAGGAAGAGCAAAGACCAAAGACGTTCTCCCAGAATTGAGATGATGGGTACTGGCTGAGCTGGGGGGTTCCTTGATATGAGAACTCATTAAAACTTGCCACAGCTGCTCTGTCTATAAGCCTGTTCAATAATATACTACTAAGATGCAATTATATATATATTATGTGGATAGGTTCTCTGTATCAACTCATAATCAGTTACTGGTATCTCCTTGATTTTGACAACTCCTTCACCTCAAACTCCCAACCAACCTTCTAGTCATCCTATCGGACACAAGGCTAAATCCATTCCTTAATTACATTTACTTGATTTTTGTGACAGAGGTTTGTATTGTGCTGAAATACCACTAATATCCAAAAGTTGCACTTAAGAACCTAGTGTTGAGTTTGTCACATACCTGGCAGCATTATCGGAGCCTCAGAAATACAAAAATAGTTAGTTTTACATGTGAAAATCTCCCACAATGACATTAAGTACTCCTGAATTATTTTAACATCCATATGGCCAAGTCATGGTTTAGACAACTTCCTGTAGCTCCTTAAGTAAGTGTTATTTTCACAGTAATGTATGGATTTGAAACAACAGCAAATGACACTGTGTTTTCCTGGCATTTACAATAAAGGTGAAATTGATATGTTTTAAATGCCACAAGTAAACACAGATACTGGGCTCAACATGTAATGAAGCCCACACATCCCGAGCTAACAAAGGCAGCATCAGCTTGTAGCTTGAGCTATATAGAAACTCAAACGATATATGCTGGCTACTTGCTTTAGACAGAACTGCTTTCCCATGATCACAGAACTCTGCCTGTATTTTGATTCAGTATTCACATGTAAAGAACATTTGTTAATTGTCCATTTTAACACACAGTGAAATGTGTGAGCTCAACCAACTGAAGACTTAGAGGCGATTTCACATGTAACAAGTAGGTGCATTGAAAAGGCAACTTCAAAATTGAGGGATTGTTTTAAGTGGTTTAAACCTATCCTCTAAGCTAACTTTGTTGCTAAAAAGCTGCAGAGGTTTAAAATAAAAATAACACATTCTTAGCCTGTTTGCATTTCCTATTCAAAGAGCTTGTTCGTCTTTAATCTTAACTCTTTATCTCCAGAACCCTGAATGGGGGAAAAAAGACAGAGACTATACCAGAATCCTTTGCTCTATCAACAGATACATGGGAATTAGAAAATAACCCTCTGCTCATTTGCCAATAGCCTTTGCAAGTCACCTAATTAGATGATTAAGTCATTAAAGGGATATGCGCATCTGAAAAGCCTCTAGTCAGCCTCTGAAATCAGAGGAGATAAAGACAAGACTCATTTCTTTTTTCTCTTACACTGAAAAGGTAATTAATCCATTTAACTCTGCCTAGTACTGCTTTTTTGTAGTAAAAAGGAGAGACTGAAGCAGGATAGCTTTTCAGAAACACTCTTTGAAACACCAGAATGACAAATGCCTCTTTCTTTTGCATGCCACATGAAGAGGTTAGGCTTAGCCTCCAGTGGTCAAAATTATTTAGACAAGAGATCATCAGCAGTGTGTGTAATACTGACTTTGGTATTTGGGATCCCACTACCTGCTAATTTGACTTTGTTGCAGCTCAGTGCAAAGTCTCTCTCCAGAGCAGCATGTATGGCTGGTAAATAAACTTTTGAGGAGAAAATTATTTAGCAACATTCACCTCCTCCTAGAGGTTTCACAGAGTCATTCTTGGGTGATTCTCACCTGCAGGATAGGGGCTGACTTCCAAACAGTATCCATAATGTGCTGGGATTTCCAGGCTTAAACTGGAAGTAGTGTGTTGGAAATTACATACAAACGTGCACTGCCCTTGCAAGTAAGGAAAGCTCCACATTTCAAACTGTCAACTACACTGTGGATCAGTGCTCCAACACTAATTGTTAAGATCTCCATCTGTGTAAGGTTTGAGGTTTAATTTCTGTGAATACATTTTGATATTTTCAGTGTAACACAACTATGAAGAAATAAAGGTCAGCAGTAAGAAACAGAGCTCAGGAAAACCTTAATACACAATGCTGTTGTCAGGTTTCATCAGGTCAGAGAGCAGAAGCCCGTGTTGCAATAGTTCAGCCTCATCACTTAAGCAATGTGAGAGGATCTGAACACATGCAACAGTGGACAGAGGTCCTATGCTCTGCTTTGCAATTCCTCTCTCTAGAATTGAATTGGTGAATGAGGTGAAGATAGAAAGATTAGTCCTATGTGCTCAAAACAAGAAACTTTTTCTTCTGCTTCACGACTCTAGAATTCTTCCTGGGTCTGGCTACAGAAATCCTAGCAGCACTATACAGCAAAAGGCAATGTCAAACGTGGAAAACATATTATTATAATCAACTGCCATTGTTATTCTAAAATCTGACATCTCTGTGTCAAAACAATTCCTAGTTTTGAACCACATTTGGAGTAAAATTCATGTATGCTCACACAGTTTTTGTACTTGCAATGTTGTCCAAAAATTAGTTCATTTAGAACATTATGTGATTTCCACAACAATTTTTTGAAAGAATTCAGCATTGATCTATTCCCTGTTATTCTACTCTGTGTAACCCTCTCACAGTGATTCAATACTGTATCAAGTCTGAGAAAAGTCAGAGAAATCACTCTGAAAGGTTTAGTATACCTTTGAGTGCACATTTCAGTAGTATGTTTTGACTGAAATTTTCAGTGATGCAACAGAGACAAAAAACCTGATCTATGGACAGATAACACTTTTCAAGTTTTGTGACCAGATTATTGTGATGTGCCTGCATAGATACATATTTTCTTGAGAGGGAGGGTGCAAAAAAGGAATCTAAATCTTCACAAAATACTATAGATCCTAAAAAATCCATGAATTGTCAAAGAAGTCCAGATATTTCATTTAAGAGTCAATTGACACCTTGGTATCAAATAGATATACTGCCATGATGTGTTTCTTTAGGCAAAATTATTATCAGTCTTCCTAGTTGACAGCAATTTAATAATAACACCAACATGAGTTATTAATTTCTAACAATACTATAAATACATTGAAAATTTCTTGTCAACCCTTGCCTAGATGGCAATAAATGAAACTTCCACCAGGCAAACTGAAATATAACTCCTAAGCCATTATTTTTCTCTGAATAATCCAAATGGATGAAAGAGCATTAACTTAGCAAATGTTCTTTATTTTATTCATTATTCAATAATTTGTGCTCACTTAAATCCTTGTAGTAACTTTGTTTTTTCCTTGATGTTTATATTATCTATATTTGATACACACAAAAGTAAATACCTACTTCTCACTTTTCATGATGAGACAATAGTTCTTTCTGTTTCACACTATCTAATAGGACTCTGTATTATAAAATGATTTTAATTTTAAATATAAAAAGGAAACAAAAAGGCAACAAAATATCTGTCTTGAGGATGTCCTGGCCTAGTAATTTTCTAGTTTCTCAAACTAGGGTTTTTTCCCTAGTTTCTAAAAAAATTTAACTTTTACAGGATGGCCAGATCAAAATACCAATTAATTGAAAAGGCATTGTAGATTATTTTAATGGTAAGGCCTTTAACAGGCAAACAGTAATCTGTATGCAGGCTCATTTTACAGTATGAGAAAACAGCAATGAAAACAGTTTTTAACTATCTAAGCCGCTCCTTTGAATTCTAATTTGATATATCGACATTATTTCCCTCATTATACAAAAAAAAGACAACATATTATTTCATATCTCAATATATTCTAGATTTGCAGGGAAGGGGTGCAAAACTGAAAAACCTTAGGCTACAAACTCAGCCTTAAGCAAAACCAAAAAACCCTGCCACTGTCTTACTTGAGTGGCCCTTGAGAAATCTGTGAATAAACATTTTTTTGCTCGTATTATACACAATATTTCCTTCCTTCCCTATCTCAATTTGCATTCCATACTTTTGGCTGAAGGCAATGACAGCAATACCAGGAAAAGAAACACATGTCAAAGGACATGTAGATAGAAATCTCTCAGTGGCTGAAATCCTTCAAACAAAGTGTAACTTCCAAATGTAACTAGTACCACACCATAAGGCAAGCTAGCTCAAGCTATCAGTTGAAGTAAAGATATTTAGTATCTTGCTGAAAATTTCTAGAGGCTAGCATTTCATCTGCAGTGAAGAATTATTTTTGACAGGACACCACAGCATATTGAGTTATTCTAACCTGAAACAATCTTAGTTACAAACACTTAATGAAATAGTTTTAGGCACTAAATAGGTACTTTTCTCATAAACTATTTTTTAATCAAAAAGGAAATATATGCAATAAAATGAAAGAAATTTGTGTAAGGGAAACATAGGGAAAGTTGCAACAACAGTTGTTGCAAAATAGTTACATAGAAAACAGATTATATGCTTACAGTAATTAACAGGTAGGAATTATGTCAAGATTAGAAAAACAAGACAACCAGCAGGGCGGGACAATTCTGGATGGCACCTAATTCACCAGGGACAACTTCAAGAAGTAACTAACATGTGTATAAAAGAGACAATTAAAATCCACTTTTAGGGCTCAGGTAAAGACTTAAATATAGTCTATGTGTACATTTAGCACAAGGAATAAATAAGCATTGCAGAGTTAGCATTGAAAATCTCTGTCATCACAAATTTCCTTCTTCCTTTTCTGTCTTAGGTCAGCTCACCATTTCCAAAACCTTCTTAAAGCATTCGGAGGTTTCTATATCCCCCACTTTTCCCCTGGTTTCCCTTCCCCTTTTTTTTTCTTTGCCAGCTGCTTCATTCATACTTCCTATACACTAAGGTCTCCCTCTGCACACAATTTCCCATGATTCACTTGGGTAGGGAAAAGAATATATGCAGGAGCTGAAAGAGGATTTTTTTTCAGTCTGTCCAACATTAGGTTTTAATGTTTGTTGTCTAAAGTTGTTTTACCAGTCCAAAACCAAGAAAACACCATCAAAACTGTAATCTTCCTGGTTGGCTAGGTCCTAAGAGCAAGTCTAGTGTAAGTGAGCTTTAAGTATCACAATCAGGGCTAAATAGCAACGCTTAACAACATATTTCAATGCAAAAATTATTTACTGCATTTTGTTCCCAAATGACCTTTTCCAAAGTACTAGACAAGCTCCAGGTCATGCTGTGCAGAAACTTAAGGTATTAGTACTGCCCCAGCCTGTTCTACCCCAAAAACAAAGCCAGCAAAAAGGGTGAAGCTGACCAAGGAAGTTTAGCTGCTTAGTACCAACCCAGCACCACTGGTGTTGTAAGACCTGAGATTTCTTGAAGATGTAGCTGAGCGGCAGGCACACATTCTTATTTTGTTTCTCCCATTTTTGTTCCCGAGAAATTGATGCTTATAAATTTATAACAGGTCTTTTTTCAATGCTGTAGCACAAACCCTGAAGTTAACAAAATGGTCTTTGAGAAATTTTCAGACTGCATAGCATCTTTCTGAAAAAGCATATCCCTTGACTGCAATATTATATCATCACTTTGAAGTCAGTCGAATGATTCTCACAAAAGGTCAAATGAACAAATAAGAGACTTGCCAGGATCTATTTTAGGTACTTTTGCACCATTAAACAGGGTTACCATCATCTGCTTTCCAAGACATATTTTGCTCTTTTGATTGCACAGGATATAACAGTGATAATGAATGGAAAAACACAGGTTGTTACTATCTCGGGATTTATCTCTGCTTAATTCAACTTCGTTTTGCTCTTCAGAGAAAGTGATAACTTGAAGGAAAATGACCAGACCTTTTTGGAGCACAGTAATGTCATCTCAAAAAATCCTCTCTCAGACCTTGGCATGCCTCCTCTCCTGTATTCTCTCCTGAATTCAGCAGGAGGCTTCCAATATGACAACTGATCTACTAGACTTCCTACTAAACAAGCCAGAGCTTTATATTGGATAAGCCACTTTAAAGGTAGCTGTGAGGAGCCTGCCAGCCATGAGCTGCATGCAGATGAAAGTGAATAATGCAACATGCAGCATGCAGCAATATTCTGCCAGTACTGATTCCATCTACACAACAAATACTCATCATGTGCACACAGATGGCAACTGAATCAATTATAATCTTTCAAGAAGGGTAAAAACAAAGACCTACGTTTTCAAAGCAAATGTCACCAAAACAGTTAAAGAAGACAAAAGACAGATAAAAATATGAATAGAAAAGATCTCTTGATTGTTCTTCTCACTGTAAACTGCATGGTGAGGGTTTTTTCTCCCATTTGAAGGGTCAGAATAAAAAGTCTGAAGTAAAAATCATGTTTAAGTTTTCATTTTTGAAAGGATCTACTCTTGGAAAGAAAAAAAGCTGATAATATTTTAACATGTAGGAATCAAACTAACAGTGCCACTCACTATCAGAAAGTAAAATACATTTGAAGCATGTTATTTTCAAACTTTCTTGTGCTAAAGAATAACAAGCTACCTAGTGAAGTAAGGGAAAGTAAATACACAATAATAAAACTACAGAAATGTCAGATGATTCCTCCCTAGTGGGCAAAAATAACACACTAGCCTACATTTACTGCTTTACCCTTAGTTCTGAAAGGAAGTCCCTTCACTATATAGCAGCAGTACAGCTTCTTCCACTAACATACATTTGATAATTGAGACACAGAATACACATGTAAAGTATGCATTTAATCCATTCTCTCAGGGAATAAAACAGTTACAGAATGAATACACCTCTAAGACCTACTGAATTAAAACAAGGAGATACACCTTGAGCCTCACAATTTTTTTTATCATGTATCATATTAAGTGGTACTACAGATTGCTTATATCAAAGAAAAAAACCAAATGATGTTTTTTCTTCAGTCTTTCATTCTCACTTTCCTACATAGATTAAAACAAACAAGCAGACACATATACCAAGACATAAATAATTAACTCCATTCACACCTTCTACTTATTCCCTAATCCCAAAGTAGTTTCTGCAGCAGCTGATAGCGCCTTCTTTGGCTTATGGAAGGAATTAAAAGGTGCTCCATCTGAGGCAACCCAGACCCCATCCAGGTTGGTGGTTATTTGAAGATCTTGTGACCCACCATGGTCATGTCCATCTCAGACTGAAAGAAAATGTATTGCAGTCATGTTCAAATACTTCTAGTTGCTAATTTTATTCAGTGTGGAACTGAAGAAGTCAAGTTCATGTTTGACGGTCACTATTTATAGGCTGTCAACCATTATGCAATTTAAATCTAAATAAAAGACACCAAAATGTATATGTTGTGTTCAGTTGTTACTGCTGTCATTATGCATAATGTTTATTAGTGAGACAGGGAAGGTATGAATGTCCTTTTCATAGTTTAATACAAGGCTGAACAAAGTCAGGTTTTTGTACTACACAGCTATTTATGAAATGTTGCATTGCTGTGAGAAAAAAAAATGAAGTTGGACAAGTTTGAACTATTTTCCACTGAACACCACTTTGCTTTGCAAAGGCAATTTCAAGATGTCCAGATGTGTCTAAGAAAATATCAGACAAAAAGTTGAAATAGTTGTTTTTTTCAGTTTTAGTGAGATTTCTGGAGTCCATCAAACAAGATATTGATGTGAATCATAGTCTTACAATATGAAAAATAAAAAGTAAGTCATAAAGAAGACTGGAGCAGACATGTATTTTGAAAAATGCCTTTCATTATGCTGTTTTCCTCTGATCATCATTATATTTTTCTACACTTTAACAAGAGTCACAGAAATATGTGAAGTAATATGAATTCATGATGAGGAAGTGGAGGGAGATTAGTGAATTTTGCTGTTCACAACTGCAATGAACAGCAGTCTTTCCTCCCTATTCAGTGCCTCTCTGGAATGGAAAAATCTGTCTCTAATTTTCCACTTACCTTCAGTGGTAGATTAGAGAATATTCCCAAGTGGAATTGTAAATCTTTGACCACACTCCTTAAGAAAGCGAAGACTTTTGGTTTCTTTCAAAAATGAGTTACCCAAGTTTATAGTGAAGAGAATTGATTTTGTCACATCCTGGTATGTGCTTAATCTAAGGTATTTAAAGATTGTGTAAGAGGAATTAGCAAATTGCAAAATAATGATGAGCATGAGTTCTTAAATGAATTGAATGCTCAGCTTCATGAAATGATTTTGTAGGCTGTAGCTTGTTAGCACTGCCAAAAGGCTGCTTCTTTTCTCAAAGGCTTCAGACATCCTCAAATGCTCCCCTTTCAGCAGAAAATTATAAGATTTTCTTGCACATAAGGAAGGGTCACTGTGCAATTTATTTTTACTATAATTTGAAATCCCACAAATATAATTTCTCATCATACTCTAGGGAACATAACAGTTTTGGCAAAACACAAAGAAAAGGTAGAGCTGAAAAAGAGAGTTAAAAAAACCCCACATTCATTTCTGTGAAACAATTTAGTTTTCACCTAGAAAGACAGTAACTATCACCAGGCTAACTTGAGATATTTGGGTTTAACTGACAGAAACAAAGTTGTGCAAATATATATGCCCGGAGAATATTTTGAGTCAAAATGTTTTGACATCCTTCCAAAACCTACATATTTAACTTTGGAATCATACCTTCCATACATTAAATTTTCTTTGCTTGTTTGCTGAAGCATGAGAACTACAAAGTTATTTTAAATATCAAGTTAGCGCTATGCATAGAAGTTAATAATACTGATTCATGAGAAGATTTAGCTAACATTCACAAACTTACAAGTCTGTTTTCCACTTTTGAGCATCTGTCCTGAAAGGCATAAATGCTGTGTTTCCAAAACACTTTACAAAAAATCAGAGGTTGTTCACTCTAAATTATATCCAAATATTTACTCAAGAGTCAGCTTGTTATCCTAGAAAAGGATGCTGTAACCCACTATTTTTAGTGAGAATATCACTTCAGTGACTACAATGATCAGAATTCTCCTGGCTACCCTGAGTTGGTTATCTAGCAGAAACTGCTTTTTCAGAAGGTTGAGACAGAAAGTACTGTCCAGCAAATATGGTCAAGTATGGAACTGGAGGACAGGCTGTCCGATTCATATTTCTTGTGCTTCGTAAAGGAACAAGGAAGGTCATGTAACAAAGCCAGATATTTGTGGATGTACATATGTTGGGCATCTTGTGTCTTTTGAGCACATAGGAAAGCTTTAGAAAATGCTGGTGTAGCTTGTCTTGTTTAGGACAAGTAAATGCTGTCTGCTAGTTGGGCATCCAAAGGCTCTGAATGCCTTTTCTTGGCAGTCATGTTTATTAGAATAACTTGTCCAACACTCTTGTTGTGGGGCTGTGAAATAGGTTTTGTTTGTTAGAGTTGCAGTACTGTTCCTGGAAAAAATCACCTTGCATTTTTCCACAATGTACACTACATACAAAGAACAAAAATGCAATCTGTGTCCGGTTGGTAGGAAGGGAGAGTTCTGTGTTATTCCCTCTTGTCCTGGTCTCCTTTGAAGTTAAAATTGGGAACACACTGCAACCGCACTCCTATCTATTTGTGAATGTCCTGCTAAGAGAATCAGGAAAACCAAAAGGATTGTTGCATGATTAGGTCTTAATATGAAGAAATGCACCAAGAAACTAAAAGCATGTCACAGAATAAATACCAGATACTTCTCTGGTATCATCATCGTCGGTACCAGGTGAGCAAATGGTCAGCTTGCTTGCTTTAGGATCCTCTAAATCCATGCCTATTTTGCACACACTCCCAGAGCTGGAATGACATGCACTATACATATCTTTTTGCTTTGCAATGCTTTTGGAGGCATCTGCAGTGATTAAATTGTCTGCCATAACTGTCAACATTTGCTTAAAATAGGAGATGAAATGGGCTTCTGGCATGTAGTTAGGCAATAATCTTGCCTGTTAATTTGTGAGACCTTTCAGGCACCACAAGTTTTTCTGTTTTGCATGGCTTTGCATCATTGATCCTTACTTACAGTATGCAGGAAAACTGGCAAGATTTCCAACTATTCCACCCAGAATGATTCTGTACAGAAACCTCTGTCTGTGGAGGAAGACTGAAGTGCAAATGACACATATTACCTTTATTTGTACTTTAACTCATACTTCTGCTAACTCTTGTGATTTGTTTTGTTTGTAGCATCTCCTGCCAGAATACTGGTTCAGATTACCTCGGAGTTCTCCTTGCTCAATAATTTGTACAGTAGTTTGAGCAATTTTGATAGACCTTTAGACCTTGTTCATAACATTGAATCTTTCAAGTAGAACCGAAAACTTTGGAAAAACATGCTTCAGAGTTGTAGTTTAAAAGAACATAATACTACCATAAGCCTGTATATGAGAACTGAGAGCAAAGCCAACAATAATGACACAGAGCTTCACAGTAATATGATGCCAATATTTTTCTTGATGCAATCACATATAAGCTCTGGATCCTAGAATTATGTTCCATTTCCGTTACTCCTGCTTTACATCTTTGTATGGGACAGTTAGTCAATGGTCTATAAACTATTAAAATGATAGATAGTCAAGCATTCGGGGAATAGATAGCATCTCACAGTGAAGATGACTAATTTTTCTGCAAGCTTTCAGGAGTTCTCAAGTCCTTTTGGACCTAATTTTGATTCTTTAATCGGTGGAGGTATGTTATTAAAATTCTAACCTTCCTTTTTTGCATCCCCTCTTGCTTCAGATTAATGTGGGACAGGAGGAGCACTACCTATAGTATCCAAGATGCATTTTCCCCCCAGTCCACCTCAACCAATACATCAACATCCTCTGCTATGTTCTCCTCCTTTCCTAAAAAATCCTGTCTGTGTGCTTTTTTTTTTTTTGCCTGTGGCTGAGTTTTGCATAAAATATTTTATCCTGCTGTGTTTCAGGCTGACAGAGCCTGTTCCACCCTGCCCACAAATGCATCGTACAGAGCACTGCAAAAGAGCAGAGGGGGGAAGGGCACTATATACCTCAGGATGGGCAGCTGTTTCATCTCCAAAAAGTAGAATTAGTGTTTTGAAATCCTTCTCTGGAGTGAGAAACCCTGTCTTTGTTCTGGATACAGGAAAGAAAGCCATGGTGGTGTACAAGCCATGCCTCACTCAGAGGCCACTCTCCCCTCCAAAGACTCCCTCTGCAATGCTCTATGTATCTGACCATGGTCACAATTTCTCCTCACCCACACCAGTGAAAATGTGGAGCCATGTCATTGTTTACTTATGGGATTTTATGGTCTTATATGACACAGACAGTTTTAGAAATGCAGGATAAAATACTCAGAGCTTCCTTTTCATGTCTCCTTCCTTTGCAACATGTTTTCTTTAGTAACAGGCAGAGTACAGAAGGATGGCAGATCAGATAGGAGAGCCAGGTGATCCCCTGGCTGATGAGGGGGTTTGGGTTGTCATTGCAGGCACCAGTGAGTGGCTGAATGCCTGGCATTTCAGAAAGAAGCCTGACTCTTTATTTTCTTTCCTTGTATTTGAAGGAACTTCACAGTATTTGACAGGTCTTAAAACTGTGCATATCTCCTGCCATGTAAGAAGCTTGCCTCTAATTTAGAAAGGTACAGTATATAAATATTACCTCAGTAGGGCTTACTAAAAGTGTTTCTTAAATCAACAACTATGCAGTGTAGTTAGAACTATATGCATGCAGAGCAATTTTAGTTTTTTTGACATCTTCACAAAGCCAGTCGTGGATACCCATTTTCAGACTCTGAGAATGATTACATGATATCTTGGCAGGCCAAGATGACAGTATGCAGCTGGTAAGCTGTTTCTAGCTGTCATAATAGGTAGTGTTTGAAAAGGAAAAAACAAAGGCTTGCTTTAATGAGGCCTACAGCAGCAGCAAACTGAAGTTATAAACACATTTGCTGCTATTTTGAAATTTTCAGTGAACTTTTTTCTTAGTTCACATTCCTTTTTTAAACACATTTTGCTGTCTGCCTTTATAACTTCAACCACTGCTGTGTGCCGTCTTGTGTAAAACTTGCTCAGAGAGATTTAAGGGTTATTTTTTGTTTGTTTGTTTTTGGGGTGTTCTTTTTTATCTTTATCCCGTGTCTCCTTTGAATTTTTCCTTGAAGAAAGAAACTGTTTCCTCTAAATACAACCATTTGGTTGAGTGTAAAAGTGTTAATTGGGGCATTTATTTACTCTGCCGAATTAAATTCCACAGTGATTCTACACAGAGCTTCAGCAAATCCAGTATTTTTTCTTCTGAAAGCCTATGCAGGTGGCGTCAGTACTGGATATTCTGTTTACAAATCATTAATGAAGTGATTGTGGCTTTTTTCATTTGCTCACACTTTTGAACTGCTCAGAGCGACACATTCCTAAATAGGGAACACAAGAGTAGAGAGAAGCACACAATAGCCTTATTATGGGGGCCACACAAACACTGGTAGTGCTGAGGGTTTATATTAACCCAATCAATTAAAGATGTACGGAAAGAGTTCAGCTAGTAGGGGACTGGGAAAAAACGGTACACAGCAATGAGTTGCTAGGCATGCTGATCTGGACTCTGAAATTTTCGCTTAGCGCTATATCTGAGCTTTCTTCCTGCACTATAAAAGGTCCCTTTCAAAGCTGAGAGTCCTTAGCAGTGCAACCATTGGAAGTCACTGCATTCTCTGAATGAAATAAATGCCTTGCTTTAATTTCTATAAGGCTTGTGTAAATTTCCTTCAGTACTAAACCATTAGAATTCCGAAGGAAAAATGCATATATTAGGCTATACTGTATCCCTATTGTGCACTAAACATCAACTCATGCTACTGATATGGAGTCTAAAAGCTTAAATAAAGTACGGAGCTCCTGCTGAGCAAACAAGCTGAACTGGCCCAATGAAGTAACCTTTTTGTTAAGAATTCTCATTTGAATAAACAGCATGGTAGAACTGCTGAATGCAGATGGCTTAAGTGTTCGGGTTCTTCTAGAAGAAATAAGTCTTAATAGTTTTACACTTTCATGAGCTAAATCATATTTTGCGAAGGACAAGTGCCCCAATTTCTCACAGACTGTATGGTAGAAATGAAAGGAGTTCATAGCTAACTGGTTCATTTTGAAGGCTGCATCAAGGCAAAACAAATATACAGATTTTATTCTGTAATTCTCCTGTTGCATGTTTGTCTATGCAAACACACGTACAGACACTTGCATACACAAGTAGCTCTAAAAGCCATCGAAGTTCTCCAAGGAGTAAATTAAATCCCTGTGCTCAGGTTAGGCATTATTTTTGTGTTATGTACTTATCAGTGATACTTTTCGAATTGGACGTAGCATCAAGAGCTATGAAAGACTCATCAAAGCACAAAGCCTGTTTTAACACAGATGCTTTGCTTGAACTTTTATTGCATTGCCTCTCATTTGCTAGGTAGAAATTTTCCCTCCTGACAGCAGAATGCTAGCTGTGTTTGCTTCCTTCTGCTCTGAAAGTGCAGAGGTGATAGGGAATGCTACTGATCATGCAAAGAGCTGATAGTGCCATCTTGAAAGGAATATAACAAATGAGAGATACAAACATTAATTTGGGATCCTATTTAACGGGATGCCATTGTGCAAATGGAATCGAGAGTTGACTGCCCTCAACTGTCCAATAGATACTCCATTCTCTGCATCTTTTATAGGAGGTGAATACGCTATTAACTGTTGTGTGAAGCATCAACCAGCTATTTCTACAGGCTTCCTGTACTGTTAGGGCAGCTTTTGTTTTAACTGTTACTGTTGCACACCTAATAGACAAATATGAAAGACTGAGGAGCGGGGAAACAATAAAAACCTCTGTCAAAAACCTATCTTTGAAAGGGTTAGCTGACTACAGGAAATGCCTTGTATAGAACAAAAAAAGGCAAAAATTGCTGAAAAGAGAGGAAAAATTGTCAAGAGTCAATCAGTAACAGTCAAGAGTAATCTGATTACATTTATATGAGAAAATACTTTCTAGTAATCAACATCTGTAAAACCAGGCATTTTCATGTTGGAAAAGAAGAATGGGCACTGTGCACCAAAACTCTTAAGACAGACCTTTCCTCTACCTGTTTTGTTGCCATTTGTTCCCATAAAGATGAGGTAAATTACTATCATGTTGTAATAGCATTAATCTTTATTTAATTGTTATTTTTCTGCTGTTCTCATAGCACTTTAAAGAGTTCTGTATGTCTATGCATTTGAACTTTTCATGGTTTAACCCCAGCCTGTAACCAAGTAACCACAGACCCACTTGCTCACTTCCCCAAAAGTGGGATCAGGGAGAGAATAAGAAGAGTAAAACTGAGAGAACTCATGAGTTGAGATAAAAACAATTAAATAGGGAAGCAAAAGCCACACACATGCAAAGCAAAACAAAGAATACTTCCTATGGACAGACAGATGTTCAGCTATCTCAAGGAAATCAGGGCTTCATCATGTGTCACGGTGAGTTGGAAAGACAAATGTCATCATTCCAAATGTCCCCCCTTTCCTCCTTCTTCCCCTCACTTTGTATACTGAGCATGATGATGTATGCTATGGAACATCACTTTGGTCAGTAGGGGTCAGCTGGACACTTTCCACTTGACCAGGCTGTTCAAAGCCCCATCCAGTCTGGCTTTGTTTACGGGGATATAGCCATGCTAGTGGACGGACTTCTGTTAGCACAACCAAAGCTCCTCATACCTTGCCAAAATGAGGTTTGTGTCAGGGATTTAAAGACTTCTCTCAACTAAAACTATATAAGAACATCTGAGAACAAAATGTGTGACTAAGTAAAGGAGGTGTTTCTCTTTGAAATCTAGGTGCATAAATGGTAGGAAATAAACCACATTAAACTGTGTTGCGCATTATTGCTGATTAAAAAGACTTACAGGCCCTATTACTCATGGTAGACCACTTTTCATAGCAGATAAATTTAATCTGATGATATTTTGCCTAAAAAGCCCTCTAAATACACCAACTTCCATCAACGTTATTTAAAAGTTGATGTGAACTTAGAGAATTGCTCCTCATTGCTCCTCCCACTGCTCTCACTGCTCTGCTGTTGCCTGCATGGTCTGCTAATTGCTTGTAGGCAACAGCCTGTCCAAACTGCACATCTCTCAACAGGGTCCACAGCACTTGTTGGGTGAAGGAATGTTGCTAGACCAAGTACAGTAGGTTGGTCAACTTGGTGAGGTGGGCTTTAAACTGAAACGCTTTGGAAGTAAGGTCTAAAGTAACAATGTTCATGCCAGAGGAACAAGCCAGGCCATCCAGAGCAGCAAGTGTTCCTTAGCTGTCTCCCAAGATAAGAACCAGAAACCCAACCATCTTAAATGTATGTACACCAATGCACATAGGCAGAGGAATAGACAGGAGGAACTGGAGCTCCTGGGCCTGCCAGAAAGTTCTGATATCATAAGAATAAATGAAACATGGTGAAACAGCCCACAAGGCTCAGAGGAACATGATGGATGGCTATAGGCTGCTTTGTAAAGACAGGGAAAAAGAAGAGGATAACTGTCGCTCTATATTAAGGATAACCTTGAATGTACAGAAGTCAACTATGGTTGACTTCACTTGATCCCACTGGGTTCACAGTCAACACCACCTCAAGTCTGAATCCATTCAAAATAAGAAGTATAATGACTAGACTCTAATAAAATGCTGAGACATTTCAAGTAATTCAAAGAAATCTGAGAAATGGCTGAAATAAGGTCAAAGTTTCTGATGCTAAGCCTAATAGGAGGGAAAAGAGCAGCTATTCAGTGTGTCATTCATCAAAACACCTAGTGAGAAAGAAGCAGAGTGATTTTGAGGCTCAAGATGGGCTGCTGGCATATTCCTTGTTCTAAGAGATTCTTTGATTGGACTGAGCCATCCAGTAGGTCCTACGTGATACGCCCTGGAGCTTTGAAATGCTAGACATCTCCTTTTATGTGAAAATTATGATTCTGCTGTCAACCTTTCCCGTTATATATCGTTTTTCTACTCTTCTCCCTGACCTCTATTTTTTTTTCCTTCTGCTCTCTAAATATATCCCTGTCTTGTGATACTACCATGACCGAAAGGACACTGAACACTGAAGTGGTCTGGCCACACAAACAGAGAAGGAAGCTTTCAGATGTCAGTGTCTCAAGGAATGAAATACAAAATGCCACTTGGGAGACAAAGGTCATCTTTTGGAAGATTTCCCATACTGATATATACAGCCAGAGAACTGTGTGACAGCAGAATTCTTAGGCAGGGCAAACGTTTCTTCTCTCTGGTAAGAATTATTCACTGTTTGTTGTCTGTGTCTAGAGGGATATCAATTCCTTGTTTTTGTGCACAGTTCTGTATTCCTCACCACTCAACAACACTTCACGTTTCTAATTCTTTCCCTGTTGCCCTTTCAAGCATGGCTGCCAACCCTTCCCATCAGGTGCTTCACTGATACATAATGCTAGAACATTTATCCAACAAGAACCATACAGGAAGCAGAATAAATTTGAACAATTCCTTCAATGCTAATAGATTTTACATAGCCCCTTAATATAAAAGTGAATGGTATTAATGTGCTACAGAACTTAGAAAAAGTCAAATATTATTCAAATATTGTTGTTATTGTTATTGAAGAAAAAGAAAAAAGGTTTAATCTTAAATACTAGAACATATAGAACACTGAAAATTTGCTGAAAATGCATTATCAGTTATTAATTAATACATATGAATCTGTTCTGAAGTAAAGGTTCACTAACAGAATTTCATGCCATCTTAACTTGGAATAAATTTTGAAAAATGACACCAAAATAGTTCATAATCAAAGTCATCTGACAAATGGCCAGGACTCTTGTGAGTAGGGTCAGACATCAAAGCAAAATATGAAACACTTCACAAATCTGGCACTTTTGCTATTACATCTACAAGAAGCCTCTCCAGAATAACTCTCTGCTTCTTCCAATCCAGAAAGAGTTTTAAAAGGGGAAGGAATGGAGTATATGATCTTCCCATAATCATTACTGTGAAGACATTTTCTCATATGATTTGCATTGAGATGCAGCAAGGGCTCATTACAAATCTTTAAATAAGGCTAAACCTGGAGGCTATCACAGATTGAAAACTTTGACTTCTTGAGACTGTGGACAATTTGAGGAGATCCATATGATAAAGAAAGAAGATAAAGAACTCTTTCACCTGTGAATGAAATGAAACACCTCCTCCAGTGTTGATGTCAGTCTACCAGCAGAATAACAGAGAATCTGTTGGCAAATTAAAGGCAGTTTAGAGATAAGCAAGAAAATGCGAGGAGACAAAGACCTATGCCTAACAAAAGTATTTTTTGGTTTTGTGGAAATTCAGGTTAAAAAGGTAAGTTGAAACTTGTTTAGATTGCAAATTGACAAAGAAATATTCAAAAAATTAACCACTTTGATTTAGATTGAAATAATTTTTAAAATAGGTTACAGCACAAAAGCATGGATTTTGTTTTCAGTGCAGCAGCAAAATTACATCTGGGCAAGACAAAGGGCAACTTTCCTTCAGGAGGAAGAGACTAAAATAATGAACACATTCAGATGGAAGTTCAGGATTGACATGGAAAACAGCAATTTATCTGGGCATGTGCTTTTTTTCTTGAATCCTAGTAAAAACATGCATTAACAATGAAATTATATCAATGGATTCTAAGGGAGGATTAAATAAATTTTTAAATCAATAACAAGGATCAAAATCTAAATTATTTTTAACAAGAAACATTTTTCTTCTGACAGTTATGGTAATTCATGTGTTGTGGAGAAGAAGAAGTTCAAGAGACCCTTGGAATAATTCATCCAATGAGAAAACAGAAAAAAAAAAAGACATGAAGTGGTATGAGAAACAGTTCATTCCGTGCGAAAACCAAAGTCAGTTCTCCCAGCCAACCTGGCAGAAGCCACATTGCTTGCTATAAATGCAGCTTAGTTTCACCAAGTTCTCAGTCCTGAGAAGAAATATTATCAGACTTTCTGATGGTACACTTTGCCAACACAAGGCCTTACATTTTAAAAGTTACTTCATGTATTTGGTCTTGAAACTTCTCAGCCAAAAATGAAGTGGCCTTTAATACACAGCTTGCTCTAGGTAACATATGTTGCTCAGTATGAAATCAAGGAATTCACTTTCCACCACCTCTTTTCTGTTTCTAAAAATTGTCACTTGTTACCAAGCATCCCATAACTGTGTTTCCAACAAAGATTACACTGATATTTCTGTTCAGCTACATGTCCTGCAGGGCTGTTCTGCGGTCTTCCGATCAGTAAAAATGTAATAACATTTTCACATAGTCAATATTTAATTCTGTAAATGCAACTGGTAGTTGTAATCTAGGTTATTAACCACACAGTGATTTATGAGGGAGGGCAGACAGTGGAGGGGTGCAGAGCACTAGGAAGGTCCTCTGGTGACAATAAAAAAGTTATAAATTTCATAGCTCTGCCTGAGAAATGTATTTATATCCTATATTAAGAATAGCTTTTTATAAATTTTAATGATCCATGTTATTAATGGTGCTGTCATCATTACTGCCTGTGCAAGACTGCAGTCTTTTTTTTTCCTGTTATACTTTTCCATCAGCTGAAGGTCTTACAGTTTCTAAAAAGCTCTTATTAGCAGTTTGCCAAAAATCTTTAAGAGTTATAAGTCTATCTTTGTTTCATTGCACTGCAAAGACTGCAAGGAATATTTTGCATAAAATTTTACAGCCAAGGCAAAGGTTGGGCTAATTGGACAGAAAACAATTGCTTCTCTATCATGTTTACAAGGTCAATGCATAGGAATAAAAGTAGCACCATATCAAAAAGAAGAGTTTGTACATGAAAACTGTCCTTAAACAGTGTAGTATACACTGTTGGGTAACTATAAGATAGGTAGTTATATAACAAGATATGATATAAATATGTGTGGCACCACAGACTCCTTTACAGTTAAAGTCAAGGGTAGTATTACAAAAAACACTCCACATTTTTATTCCCTTTACATTACTTTAGAATGCTCTGTCACACTTGGCCAGGTTTGCCAAAGGAAGGTAAACTACAGCACTTCCTGAGAGCTGAACAACTTTCACATCTATCTGACCTTCATACAAGAATTTCAGAGACATGAAGAGAAGTTTGGGAACCTATCAAAAGTCGCAAAAGGAAAAGAAAGCAAGAAGTAGCACCATTTCAGTTCTGACCATTTCCCCTTATCCACCTCTAAAAGCAGAGACAGACACCTACAGGAGCCTCCTGATTTACTGCTCTCAGGGATGCAGGAAGCTTTTCTAAAACTGTCGCAAGTCTCCACAGTAGTCAGAATCCCTCCCACTGCCAGAAACCAACAATAAAAAGTGGTACACAAACCTCTGGTCTGTTGGCAACACAGAGGTTTTCAGTAGGGAAGAAACACAACTTTACATGATTATACATGTAAGTCACATAAGCCCTCTGATTTAAAATAATAGGTGTTTTAATCATAAAATCATAAAAATAAACCAAGTCTTATTGGCTATCAGGCACTCTGATGCTTTGGTGACAACAGCTGTACAGTTCAGACAGGCTCACACATTAAAGAAGATATGTGAGTTGGAGCAAAGTTCTGTGGTATTGTATGCCTGTTGTTTAATTTCAAAATATTCACCAAAAAAGGAACAAAAAAGCACAGATCTCCAGACAAATATAAGTACCTGATATTTTACAGGTATTAGTATCAATTAGGGTTTTTTTCAAGGATGAAAACAAATTTTCAACACTGAGCTGCTATTTTCCAAAATTACTCTTCTTTGAAAAGAGCTTAATTATCATCCTTTGTATTTATTTTTATACCTACTCTGTTTCAAGTTGGTATGGTGAAAGCAATTTTTCCCCTTGTCTTTTGACTACTTATTCCTGGGATAGGAAACATGATAATTGCTAGTTAGTAAAGCCAACATTCCACTGAAAATACTGCATTTCACATTTGTACCCCAACTTGAAATGTTTTCTCACCCCACTATCTACAAATTATAGCTTGAACCCCATTCTTTTATAATTCTGTCCCACATTAGCTTCAAGTGTTACATGCTCAGTCGAATTCAAGGTAAGCCCTGAATAGAAAATGTAAATTCCAGTCAATATGAATATAGAAGATGATTCCACAAGAGAGGAATTCCCACGCCATTCTTAATCTGAGGAAAATAAAAACAGCTTCCCTAGTGCTAAAAGAAAATTCAGTCTCCCTGCAACCTAGTTCTTTTCCTTAAGAAAATTCTGCCAACCACATCAAAATATGTTCCTGTAAACTCATAAGGAAGTTATTTGAAATACAACTAAATTTTCATTTTCTACAAACTCCTCTTAATGAAATCAACCTGTTGAACCAAAACAAAAAAAACCTGTGATTAATTTTTAATAATTATTTTTCTATTTTTTTTTTACAAATAGGACCTGCACAACATGTAATATATGTTAATATTTATCTGAATTTCTAATTATTGTTTACTGTAATGTAATAGGGATGTTGAAAACTATTTTGAGGTGATTGAATAATGGTGATTGTTAATGACTACTTATGTCACATGCAGGATGCCTCAGCTCACAGCATCTGTCTCTGCAAGATTAAGTACAAGACAGACTATGAATTACTAAGAAATAAGTCTGTTAGAATGCTCTGCTAAATTAAACCTTTCACAAAAAAAGTTTGCCTAAACCTCCAGAAGCAGGAAATTCAATGGTTCTTAAGTAAAGCTAACAGAATTTGACATCAGTCTGGCTTAGAAAAAAACCTATTTTGTTTTTCCTGATAACTTGCTTTCGGAACATATCACTATGCAGTGTAAGAATGCTAAACAGTGCTTTTCTAGTTCACGAATGAGAAAAGGTTTTATTCAAGGTAATTACAGAATACTCTATTGATTTAATTAATGGGTATTTACTCTAACTTTCCTTTAAATTACTAAGAAACCCAGTTAACAGCATGATTTCAAAATGTAAATGTTCCAAGACACCTGCATTAGTCCATTGAGTCTACTATTTTATTTTATGGAGTAAGCAGCCGAAAGAACAAATATCATAGATGTAAAGGTAATATGCTACTGCTACTTATTCTGAAGACATATAAAGCAAAGGCAGAAGTAATGCTTCAGCAAAGAAAACAGGAATGTATCTTCATAGGAAACAGTTTTTTCACCTGAGCTTCACATTTTAGCTAATTTAAAGTACAATGAAAAATGTGATACTGACTGAAACACGTGAAAGCTGAGGGCATAAGAAGCAAAAGGAAAAGCAATTTCTCAGTTGTAGCATCACATGAAGATATTCTAGAAAGAAAGCATCAAACCGAAAAAAAAATTGAAATGTCAGAAAACCTCATTGTAATTCTGGAAGGTCTCTTGGACAGCTTCCAGTAGCATTTCTAAAAGTAAGCCTAGACATATGCACTGTCTCAGGGAGTGGCAGGAGACTTCCTATTCAGCAAAGTGAAGAAGCAAAAAATGTGACCAGTAAAAACTGGCTTGTTTACTGGGAAGCTGCTCAAAGTACACAGTGGGAGCCATAAAGGAGAGTGTGACTTGTCCCTACTAAGAAAAATTTTGTGAGAAACAGGTGAATCTCCAATACTCAAAGCCATAACCTTTTTTTCCCAGCCAGCCTGATTCTCACAAAGCATCAGTCTCAGAGGAGGTTGGTGATGCCCTCTGTCATATAGATCATCCTCTTGGTTCCTAACAACAGCAGTTCCTAAACATGCTGGTCTGTTGTGAACTGTGTTTCTACTTAAACTTGAGTTTCAAACACTTCTACAACCTTGATGTAGAGCTATACCATGGCAAGTAACCCAAGGATTACATCTGGAGGGGCCTCTAGCAGAGGACCCACCCAGGCTATAGACTTTTCCTGGATGATATTATAACCACCAGGTTATACACACTGTGTAACTCGATGAGGATGCTCTTTTTCCATCTCATACTGATTAATGAAAGAAGAATTTATGTCTCTTCTACCAATTCCTCAAAACTATTGTTCACTTGGTTATTCATTTACTTTTCCCTTCTACTAACAGAGTCTGAAACAGTGAGGAATATGACTTCCTCTTTTCTAGTTGTTCCTTGTTGTTCCTTGCAGAGGAATGCTGTCTAGCAGCTGTCTTAGGGGGATTAGAGAAAAACGATCTATTCAAATTGGGCTCTGAAAGCCTCACTGAAATCTTGCTTTAGCTCCCAGCCTTGCAGCCTTCCATATCCTAATCTGTCCTGCCCGCCTGTATCTTTTAAGCTCATTTCCCTTCAGTCTTCTTTTCTTTCTTTTTCTTATTTTATTCTTCCTACTGCGTCCCTCTCCACTGTAACTGTCCTAACAGAAATGGAAACAAGTCTCTTCACACTGTCAAATTACTTGTCTGCTGTGATTTTCTGTATGATTCTCTTCCATTTTATCTACTTTTTCATTCCAGATAATGGCAATTTTTCTGTAAGGAATATTTCTTAAGAAAGCATTTACATTATTTAGGTTAGTGCCATAACCTAGATTACCTTTTTAAAAGAATCCTACAGTTGCACACATATGTATATATATACATACATACATTTTCAAGCCCCAAAGGTCCTTCCTTTTTTTATGAGAATGAAAATCTGGAGTGACTTCCAGAAACTACATAAGAAAAGGATGAAGAGTGCCAGATCTCACATTGGCAAGTGAAAAAGGACAGCCACAAATCCTCATCCTCCAATTAGAATGATGGAGGAGTTTCAAGACAAAGAACTGGACTGAACTAACTCATACACACTGAGGGGTGGAGTGAATAACTACTTTTTATTGTTAGTTTAATGGTTTGGAGTTTTAATACGTAACTGGAAAAAAGAGTGAAAATTACAATTATGAGAAAGGACTGTATTAATAAATGACAAAAGATGTGGAAAAGAAAAAGGCAGCCTGACCACAAAAACCTGGTGGTTGTCCAGAAGGACCCAGTAGAATCCGTGATGGATCTCCCTTTGATTTTTTTTGATATTCCAAGAAACATAAAATGGAAAAGACTTAAAACAACCATCAACTACGTGCTCCACCTACTATCATCAACATATATATCTCTGCACTTTTTGCTGAAATCCATTAAAGTCCCAATTCTGCAAATACATGCTTAACATTCTGCAACTACTGAGATCTAGTAAAGTCTAAAATGCTGTATTTGCATATAAACTAAATTAGTCCTAGTAAAAGAAAGATCAGGACTTGCAGATATAAGTTCTTTGTAGCAGAATTCTTAAATACCAACCACATCCTAGAAAATCTGTATTGATTCAAAGAACAGGACTAGAATAACTCCTTCATATTTCATTCCTACCATTTACAAGTCCTCCTTCGTCCCCAGATGCATTTTATAAATAAAACAGCAATGATAAAAAATGGGTTTTGTGGGGTATTTTACATCTCTTCTCTAATATGAGTCTGCCTATTCCAAGTGCATTTAAGACTTACTGAGGCTTTGTCTGCGGCTTCTGCTTTGCTGAGCATATGCACGTGGCAGCTCTCCTGCTGCCTGAGCAGCAGAGTTTGGATACAGAATGACCACTGCAGAGCTGTGACAGACAAAACTCCCTTCTACAGTCACAGACACAGAAAAATAAGAAAGTAAAAGACTGGTGCCATTCCATTCATCTTCAATGTTCTGCCAGTTTTAACAAGTTGTTGTATAGATTGGCGTAGGAATCAATCAACACACTGGCACTCCTGCAGTCTATCATCCAATTGAAAATGTCATAGTTCAAGTGAAAGGTGTCCCAGAAATTCCTGACTTCAAATTTAACATGAGAACATGAAAATGTAAAACGTGCTGATAAAAGTGAAAATTTTTGCTATATTTTACTTTCTTGGAAATGAAGTAATTTACAAAGGAAATCTATAAGTGAATGTTTTATTATATTTCAGCATCTTTTACTCCACCAACTTTTTAATTATTATTTTACTGACAGAATTTAGCCATTTACAATATACTTGTTTTAAATTATGTTTTAAAAAAATAAAACTAGTTCATACATCTACCCCAAACATGCCAATAACCTCATTTAAATCAAGTCATATACTGAGAATACACCTGAATTCCAATTCCAGGTGTCTGAATTATCTCCTGCTTCTACACATCTTTTTCTATGGTGAAGACCTCATTTTGACTGATTTCAAATTAGAATGAACACTTAGCTTAGTTATAACCATAAAACAAGAACCTTTCATCTCTACCTTATGTGAATGTTCTAGAAAACAAAACAGATGTGCAAAAACATATCTTAAAATTTGAGTTGTATTTTTCTTAACTAAATTTTCTTTCTTTATGATATAGATATACTCTCATCATTGAAAAATACACATGCTGACTTTTTAAAGTCTAATCAACATTGTTTTTTTACTATTACTTAGGCAACCTAAAGCTTCATGGAATATGCTTTATCTCTGGATGTTTTGGATGGAAAAGAACTGGAGTTTGATTGTGCAATTCTGTTTCCAATGCTACAAGGACAAGAGCACTCCACAATTCGTAACACAGTTCTGCAACCCCAATTATCCAAAGTGAGGAAGCTGCATTTGTTGAGCAAGTTAATAGTGGCTACCTGCTTCTCAGCTGACATGCATTCAGACCCAGACATGTTGCACGCCGTGGAGAGTGACAGTGAGAAAACACTGAGAAAAGAAAAGCTTCTAGCCTAGCTATTACAAGCAATCAAGTTAGACTCAATTCAACCTTGCTCTGACCTTAAAGAAACATTCCAGTAAATAAACGTAAAGTCTGATTCAGCTCTCACTGCAGTCAGGTAAGATGTAATCTCTCAAGTCAAGGTATTTAAATGAGTGAAATGAAGTATAAAGGCAAAACCAAACAGTAATTCAGTATATAAAATTTAAAAAAAAAAAGTTTGAGAAATTTCTGAGAATGGGTTCAGAAGATGTATTCTTTTGGCTTTGTGACTTACATTAAAAGAAGAAACTCATAGGTATACTGTCACATCATTCATTTAAACTTGACATCTTTAGAGTTCATAGCAAAACATGAAATTTGGTAGGCATATTGTAGGTTTACCCTCTGCTCGCCCTAGATATGTTCACCCAAGCATTATCTGTGGAAACTTCAGTTTGCATAGATGCAAACAAGTTCATGCCCTCGACAGTCAATCTCCTCTGAGCATCCTTCAGCTCTTCACAACTCACACACGGGAAGAAGCCTGAGCACATATCGTGCTTACAGAGCAATTATCTACCTTTCAATTCAGACTGTGGGATCAGAGTTAGGAGGCAAGCCTATCTTGACAAAGTGAGGAAGGGGGTATCAGAAGCCTGGCATGTGAATGGAACAAAAGAACAGGGAGAAGCATTGGTTTAGGACTCAGACCACAGCTTCTCAACTGGGTGAAGGCTCAGACCTCAGGACAACGTCTGTCTGTAAGCTAGTATTTGTCAGGAGCCGGTGTCAAAACTACTTTTTGAAAGAAGTACCACTCTTTGCTTTTACCTTTCAGTTGATGCTGTTGAAAACAGCCCTTTTTAAGCCTCATCTGTGGGCACATCATCCCTAGTCATATAATCCATAGTTACCGCATAATAAGACAAACATGGACATGCTACTTTTGCCCATATGAATTAGTTTTTAATATTTTCAGATCTCAAAGGCAAGTATAGAGTTTCCCTGCAGTGCCAGCAGAGTAGTTTTTCAACTCTGTGCAGGAGTTGAGTTTACATGAATATGAAGACACATTCTTTGTATAAAGAGCAGAACTATGGAGGATAATCAGCTCTGCCATATGAAGAGACTGAACTTATCTTCAAGGCAGAACCCATTTAGATAGCTTGGCATCTCATTTTTTCTCTGGAATGGGACTTTTTCTGCAGAGTAACAACTCTTATTACCATGGGAACATAACAGCTTTAGAAGGCCTTGTGCTGGATCAGCTACAACAAGGGAGATACTGACTGCAAAAGCAACTCTGCTTCAGAGTAGAAAAGAATCTGAATAAAATGTAGCTGTGACTTTTTTCTTTGCACTGACTTTTTGTCTTTGCTTGTTTCTGCATCTGTTCTATTACATCAGTTGCAAAAATGCTTCAATGCCAACTAGAATATGAGTAGTGGGAGGACAACCCTTAAAACTGGCAGAAGGACAGCCCATGGGCCCTGAATGCTTCATAATACCCACAAAAAGAATGTGATATTTTTTTATTATGATTATTTGGACATATAAGCAAACCAATAGTAAATATGACCAGATCAAATCCATATAATGGGTTCTATCTATTAATCAAGAGATAATTAGAATATTCACTATACTTGTGAGAACATGCTCCCTTGATAATTATATTTTCTCCATGGTACTAGATAATATTAAAAAAAAAAAAAAAAGATTTGGAAACCCCTGCCTTCCATGTGCTTCCAGGTGTATATAACACTGAGAAAATATTACACAGCTCTCCAGTCTTGCAAGTGTAATTCTTTATCTTTCTTCCCAGAACCATAAAAATGATGTAGTTCATCAAAGTACAGTGTAAACAAAGGAGCTCTTCCACATCATTGGTAAAATACATGTCAGAAATAATCTTTATTGATTAGAAGCACTGAGATAACAGAGAAAGCCAACGAAAGGTGTCATTTTAAAGGCATGTTTAAATGTTGCAAACATCTCTGAAAAACACCAGCTTGATTCTCATCCTCACACCAAATTCTTATTTTCATGTAAAGTCTCAGGCAATTGTAAGAATTTAAAAAAATAATTTAAAAACTGGTATACTAGGTCAGACCAAAGGCACCAATTATATTTGGTCTCATGGGAATGAGAAATGAAGGCCTAAGCACAACTGAATAGCGACTGCACAGTGGAACTTCCCACAAATACCATTCCAGTTTGGAACAACTTTCAACATAGGCCTTCTGAGGCAGACGTAGCATCTTTGTGCTTTACAATCTTTTTCTTTCACTCAACTGTTCACCTCTTGAATTCTTGTAAGTATTTTAGCACTAATAGCATTCTCATGTTGAAGGTCCCTAGGCTAGATATAGGTTGTGACAATATCATGGACATTGGCACCATTTGTTTCGAAGAGGTCAGAGATTGTTTTATGCTGATAGACCTTAGATCTTCTATTGGAAGACAAAGCAAATAACCAAACCTTATTGCCCTTCCCCATGGTTTCATAGATGCTCATTATGCAGCCTTACAAAGTTCCTCCTTTTCTCTGAGCTGAAGAGTCCCACTCAATTAAGTTGTTCATTATGCAGAGATATTCTATGCATTTGCTCTTCGAAATGATGAGGGGGTGACAGAAAGAATCTGACTGTTCACAGCATACAAGACACAGGGCATCTACATGTGTATTTACAAAATGATGCAACGTTTTGTAGTTTATCTTATCTTCTCTTTCTGGTAATCCCTAACATTTGATTAGAACTCATTGCACTACTGAGCACTGAGCAGATTTTTCACAGAACTACGTCTTAAATTCAAGATCTTCTAGAGTGGTAATGGTCATCTCAGAGCTGAGAATCACATTGGGACTTTTCACACTGTCAATTTTCTCTGAAGAGTGAGCAAGAGTGATAACATTATCACAAAACATCCTTTCACATCACTTAAATTATTCCAATGGCTTCTGGAGGATATCCACATCTTTAATTCATTTATATTCTAAGGCATAGCTCATCTTCATAAATCTGCACCTGATAGCCTTAATGCATTTTGGAACTGGCTTTAGTTTGTAGGGGTGGTGAGGTGGATAGCACTTTAATTTAGGATTCCAGTCAAGGGTAAAAAAAGTGAATACAGGAGGATGAGATTCGGGCCTTTCTCAGAGGAGAGAAGAGTGTGGTAGCATGTGTAATGAGAGGACAGTGTCTTCTGAGTATTGACTCAGCTGCTACCATTAGTTATGGAGCACTTATAAGATCTGCTTTTCAAGTAAATAAACATAGAGAAGAACACATAGAAGAAAAGAATTATGGACAAATACAGCCTGTACATTGAATCTTAGCCTGAGGGGATTTTTGCTAAATATTGCTAGGTCCAAATAAATTCTATGGCAGTTGGAAATTATTTCCCTGCATTAGCTGCTTTTAAGAAGAGCAATACCTGTAGAGAGCATCCAGATGGTAAGTAAACTAGACTGGTTCTTTGCCTACTTTACTGTTTAAAAAATCTGAATTTGGGGAAAATATGTTGTACATTTCATAGTCCTTATGTGTCTGGGGTTGTGTATGTACTGCCCTGGGGGTTGTGTATGTACTGTCATGTTAAGATACAGCACAGAAATCATTTGCCTGTGTTAAATGTATCATTTAACTTTATTCACCCACACTCTGCCCACACCACTCAGGACTTTTTCCTGCTATTCTAGCACCCCCTGAACAGTTTCAAACCTCTATGATTTTCAGAAAAATATGTCAGGTGAAAAATGCAAACATTCTCAAAAGATCTCTGAAATAATTATTGTAATGACAACAATCATAAGGTAAAGTAAAATTTAAAGGTTTATTCCTCGGTTCCTATTTTACACTGGATGAGAAGAATTTCTGAAGAGTTAATTGTAGGCATTCAAAAACCTTTACAAAATATTGCTGCAATACAGAGCACAGAGTACACAACTCTGTTCAGGTTCATTCATTGCTCAAGAAGTAGGGAGGAATGTGCTAAGGATGTGATTGTATTTTCCTGGTCCTAGAATAATTATTGTAGTTGATAATAACTCTTTATTATAATTGCACCTGAGTAATTATCGAGGTCACAGACACATTGAGTGAGGCATTGTATGAACACAGGGAAGCTGCTCCTGTTTTGAGCAGCTTACAACTAAACAAGATGTATGAAATTGACAGGAAGGAATAAAATTCATAAACTGAATAGCATGATTGCAGCAAATATCAACCCATGACTGCTTTTCTTGGGGTGAATGGGAGGCTATTAAGCATGGGATAGCACATGGAAAGAAGAATGGAGCCACCAGAAAAGATAAGACCACTAGTAACTGAATGACACGAAATAGAAATAAATTCAGGGAAGTGCAGGGACACACAAATGAGAAGTGTAACAGGTTTGCTGTGGCTATGTCCACACACCTAAGACACTGTAAATCTGCCCCCTATGAAAATGGCCTAAGAGGAACTGCTCTCACACTTTCACATGAGGGGTTGTTTGGGCATGCTCAGCCTGGCACAGGCACACTGCCTCACACTCAAAGGACTCTTACAGCCTCCTTGGACTACCCCCATATACAAGAGTCAGTCATGCCTTCCAGCAGATATAGAAAGGACAGGAAAATACGAGCAAGGGATCCATGGGAAGCATGAATTCATGCCACCTGAACCTACCATATCCTGCCTTTGCTAGAATGTCCACTGCCAGGATCCACTCCCATACCCATCTCCTTTCCCAAAGGCCAGGCATGTCCCAAACAAAGATGCAGTGTCCTTGAGCACAGAAGAGGCTAGGGTAAGTGCTCCATATTTTTCAGTTGTGTCCATGGAAGGCCAGAAATGTACTAATCAACCCGAGGCACACTGTTCCAATAATGCTACTCCACCAAGGCTGTCCTTGAGAAAGTCAGCAAAAAGGGCCCAGCTGGCCCCATCTCCAGCATGCAGTGATGTTTATGGCATGGACAGAGACATTTTTAGTGTGAGCCAAGTGCCAAGTTTGCGTCTTGGCCAGGTTCCTGAAAGAAAATTTCCCAGACCAAACTTCTGACCTTGAGAAGCCAAGCCTATAACGAATCCATCAGATTGGATCTAATCCTTCCAGGGTCGTGGGCTTTGCAGTGTATGACACATACCAGCTTCACATGGCAGGATTTTGAATCTTGTGTATTGCAAGGATAGTTGTGAAACCTAACAAGCTCCAGTGTTTTTCAGTTTTTATCTGGTTCGTGAATGTTCTTATGCAGACTGGCTGCTCAGATACACAGATGCAGTCAGGCCAGCATCTAATCAGGCACTAACACCACCCTGTAGGGCAGCTGGCTGTAGGTATGGCAGATTCAAGTAATCATGCACCAGAAATGTGGATTGGGCCCTCAGCAAGTGAACATTATCTATCTTCATAAACCAAACAAATTTTAATTGCCTGGCAACATCAATCATGATGACCAGCTGTTGAAGTTAGAGCGGGAACTTCAGTTGGTACAAAATATGTATAAACTCTATTCAAAATGGAATGAGCTTCATTTGGGAGGAGGGGGGCAGTGATGTAGAAGGACTGGCCTTTCCAGCAGCTTTCCACTTCTCTTGGTTTATGGCAGCAGCCTGCTTCTGCTTCAAGCAAGTGCATGTGTCTTTCCAATGAACATTGTCCTGGGGCCTCTTTGTGGAACATCAACTTTTATGCTTCTCGATTAGTATACATTCAAGTCTTAAGAAAAATAAAACCACAAGTTGTGGTAAGGTGTAGATATTTCAAATTATTTATTTTTAACTTAATTTGTAAATCAGAACACAACACTTTGGGCTTTTTGCCCCATTAATTAAACAAACAATGGTTATTTTTTTACACCAGACAAAAACATTGTTCTGAAGTGTAAAAATAGGTTTTTGTTCAACAACAGTTAAACATGAAATTGATATTATTTTGCCATAGCCCTCAATAGAAGATTAATGCATAATAATAATAATAATAATATCATCTCAGTCTTCAGATGTCCTTCTATAGTTTTAAAAAAATCCCTTATTTTTCTCACTCAAGATGAAAAATACAGTTTCTTTGGAGATTTGGGACTTTGTTTATTTGCTTTTTTTCATTGAGATGTTTAGTTTTAAGTGGCACTGAGTTTAGCATTACTTATTCAAGAAACCTTTATTGGTTTTGTGAAAATTGCAATTCTTGGCATATTTTCTTCAATTAGATCAACCATAAACACACGTTATGTGAGTGTGCAGTTATTTGGTTCATTTGTAAACATAGGTAATAAAATGTCTGCATTGCAATACCTCTCTGTGCAGAGTATTCATGTTATTCCTTCCACTGGAGTTTGCTCATTAATCATGGTGACAGTTGATACTTTTTTCACTGACATGAGATATACAATTGTTAAAAAATTTGTTAGAAAGCTTAATATTGTCATTTATGATATCTGCAAAATAGAGAGAACCTTCATGGGAAAACTAATATGACAAATATTGATGTTTCACAAATAGAGACCTCTTTGAAAGGCACTAAGGTGTTAAATATGAAGACCACAGACTTGTAAATGCATAATGCATGTGTACTCAAGAAATTCTTCACACATAAAATTATTTAGCTGACATTAGATATCCTAAAGGGTGGGAAGGAGCAAAAGTTCTTTTCTAAATAGGATAACATATGCATACAGACATGTAATAATTAAGTTAACTAAATATGCTATGTTTTAGGAAAAAAATAATTAAAATTAAAGTATCAGCTGACATTTGAAGAAAGGGGTGAGGCTGTAAACTGTGATCTGGTAAGGACATACCACCATTGTGAAATAGCAGTAAAAACCATATCTGAAAACAGATAAAACTTCAGAGCTCCCCAGCTGGACAACAAGAAACAACCATAAAGGATAAACTCTCAGATTAACCGAGTTTAGATTTCCCTTTCACAGAATCCTGTATATTAAATATGTTGAATAACAGCACTACAAGAAGAAGAATGATAAAACATTTGGAACTGGTGACACCCTCCAGTGACCTGAGGGGGATGAATACCAAGGAAAGTTTATGGAAAAAAAGCTAAATGACTCTAAGAGAACAAAAGTAAACTGTCAAAGGAAGCCTCAGGGTCAAATTTGGAAAAGTCCTGATTTCTGTATGAGAAGTTGAGAAATAAAAACAAAAGCAGCCTCTTCTCTATTTCAGTCAAGCTCTTGTCACAGATAGACTTGGCCACTCTAGAAAGACTTCAGCCTTCCCAGGCTGCTTCCATGCTAATGTGACTATGCATTTAGGATCAGAATCAATTTCCTTGGACACTTACATCTAAAATCAAACTGTTAACAACTCTCTGTATTATATTTTCTTTATTTTAAATGTATCTTGAGGTGTTGCTCTATGAGGACTATCAGAAATGCCTAGGAAATTTAGTACCTGCTCATACTGTACTTTCTATCTTCAAAAGTGTCACCAGGAAGTTTTGCCTATTGGAGAAAAGACTGTTTTAATGCATCATTATCACAGGAGGAGAGAAAGTGTCTGTTAAGGGAGCCAAGAACTCCATAACATACATACTTAGAAAACTCAGAAAATATGAGCGTGTGACCTTTAGTGATCTGGCAAGCAAATTGTTTAATCATTATCAATTTCCTTTAGTTAAGATAATAGAAAGTCCCTTTGTGGATACCCCCTTTCATTTTCTTTTTTTTTTTACAAAGAAGACTCACGTGTGTAAAGAGAGCTTTGACAAGAGTCTAAGGAGATAGACATTTCCTGTAAAACATATTATCTTACTGATGTTGCTAAAAGAGTAGAGTTTTGTCCTTGAATATATATGCCACTGCTGTTTACTTTAATGGGAGGTATGTACCATATTCCAGTGATCAACCTTGGCATTTGCAGAGAACTCCAGCTAGGAAACCAAATGCTTATTTCACAGATATGCTGCACTTGCTGTTGTTGGAGAGATGTAGATACCAGCAGACCATACACACTCTTTCTATTTTGCTTACTTTAGAAGTATAACTGCTTTATGACATGCGTGAAGAAACCTCATCTCCTGTATTAAAATCTCTGAGCATCATTTCTTACACCAAAAGCTCTGTAAATATTCCATCATCTTTTTTTCTTTCACGATGACAGACTGACTTTCAGAACACACTCAGATTCCTAGCACAAAATTCAGATGTACCATGTTCTTCAAACATGAAATTGCAGGTGAATCAAATGGAAGGCCTATGAAAGTCTCTGAAATTAGTGTTGGATTAATCTTCGGGGGGTTTTTGTGAAAGGCCGAAGTATCACCCTAGGCTATTTATTTTGCCATTAAAATTCTGGCTTCAGTCATCCCTCTTTATTTTATATTGGTTTAAAATACCTAAAATCAAATTTGTTTTGGTTTTATCAAATTCCACTGTCCAGCAAGTTAATATATTAATTTGTCATAGGACGTAGAATATGAATATGAATATGTGGGAAGAGACTGGGGAGGAGGTACAACCAATTCATTTTTTAAGGAGAAAGGCTTCATTCCCTGGAGATATCATAGCAGGTATTTTGCAAGTGGAGGCATACTATTACTTAAATCCTCAAATACTTTTGTCTATTGTCTTCAAAAGTAGAACATGCATTAGCCCATATTAATTCAACCTCACTGTGACCCACAGTGACATATCGCTGTCCTTAATCTTTATAAATGGCTTTTGCACTCTGCACCATCAAAAAACTTTCTTTTTGCTGATCAATACAAAGTGTATTTGAAAAGAGCATTATCTGCTTTTGAAAAAGCCCTCTGCACAATCAATGGTCTTCTGAAGCAGATGCTGATCAAGCAAGCATAGGCAACATTGTAGAAAGCTAGTAAATATTGATCCCAATTCAGAAAAGGAAATTGCCTTGTAGTTGCAGTGTCTGACTTCATTTAGCTCATAAGTTTACTAAAGGTCTGATTGGCTGATCTGGTAAACACTATAGTGCATCATCACTGATCTCTGTGCTTGTGCAAACAACTTGCAGGTTTTCCCTGGTCACACTGTGAGATAAAACTACATTTAAAAAAGAATCAAAAATGCAGATTTTTTATTGTAGAAAAATATTACTAATACTAATTGTTCACACGATTTCATAGTGGATTGAAGCAAGCAATACAAAAGCTCTGACACTGGCACATTTCATGAATTTGTACTCCTTAACTAAAAAAACCCAAAACATAATATCCAAAATAATATTTGATCATTTTTGTATATCAGAGAACCACCTGAACTCAACTGGTTTGACAAAGTTACAGGCTCAATTAATTTCTTTGTTTCCTAGAATTTTATTGACAGAACCTGGCATTTCTGAGAGCAGAAACAGCATTCCGTGGTAGGCCTAGATCAAGCCAGTACTACTCACTCCACCAGTGCAGACAGAAGGAAAGATGCAAGGGAACCTCAGCAGATGATCTAAAATTCCATGCAATGCATTACAAAAATACTTGAATTATTCTAGATTTATGATGTTGTTTATAACAGAAATCTTGTTTAGTACTTCCAAATTGTGAGAGTCACATAATTAGCTGTCAGGAAAGTGCACTGATCGTCATTCTGCAAAGATATTTTAGCTTACAGCATGGTATAAATCACAGGAGGTGACGGTCATATCCTGTGTCACTGAAGTCAATAGGACTTAATTGATATTCAGAGGCCTATCTGAGTATTCCTTCAGATTATTGTAGGAAAGGTTGTTCCTCACAAACATAGGGCAAAAACACACTAATTACAGATCTAAGATTCAGAAGGAAATGCACTAGTAGAGGTGCCACAAATGTGTGATCAGCCCACGAGTCCAGTCAGCTCGCTTGCTCTGGAGTAAGAACCAACCCCAGATTCTCAGGATGAACCCCTTATCTTTGAGCCAGACACAATGCTGGGAAATAAGTGACAGGACAACACCATGACACCATAAGGATTTTGTGTCAAATAGCTATTCTCCAACATGCCTCCTTGCTGGAAGATTGGAATGGGATTGATGAAGTCTATGACACTTACTCAAAAACACTTACTCAAACACTTACTCAAAAATTTACTCAGAAGAGTAAGGATGAGAAAGGCAGTGGCTATTCTTTCTGCCCAACCTGAGGCTTGGTTAATTCACTGGCCTTCACTGGCAAATCATCTTTATAAAAAGGTCCAAATGGACTTTGCACAGAACTTGTGTCTTCTACTAAACAGGAAAAATAAATTTGAAATTCAAAGACAACCTCCTGTATCACAGAAGTTTACGATAAAATATTTTACTCTTTTTATTTCTTTAACAGATTTACAGAGATTAGTTACTAAAAAACGGCAAAGTGCTTTCATCTGTACTCTCAAAGATATAAGTCACTACATGGATAAAACAACTTTTAGATTTTAATTAGTTTTAAGAACTTAAGATCTTAAGTCTGAAGTAAAATTCAAGACATACTTTGACTCCAGAGTTTCAACCTCAGTTGAAAGTAATAAACCTAAATAATAAAAATAATAATAATTTAAAAATCCATACTCTTCAAACCTAGCTCTTGAACAACTTAGAGACAAATTTCCTAGTCTGAGAGCCTAAATTTCCACACGAATACTGTAATTAGATATGAAACTGCTCATGTACCATAATGTTGTCATAGTGGGGTATTTGGTCTATTTCAGGAGGTAAATCAAGGAACAATTATGTAGTTTTACAACCACTATATATTTGGAGGTTGGGAAGAGTAGTTTGGGCTGTCCAGATCATAGCTGAACAATGGATCTGAAATAGGGTTGTTTCCAGTATATATGTGGAGGACAAAATATGACAGAACAATATTTTTCACTGTCAGTTCGTGGGCTGTTAAGAAAAATGCTTGGTTTGAGTTGACAAGCCATATGTGATAAATGGTGCATAGTTTTGTAGAACAGTATTTTCTCAGCAAGAGGTGAAGGCTTGTCTTATTTTAGAAATGAAGTGGAATGGCTTTGTTTTTGCAGAATGATGGTCTAATGCCAAGGACTATGGGGGGAGTTGTAAAAATCCACATACATATATCCACCATAATGATGTCAACCACTTTTTAGCATTATTGGCATTATTTTGCAATAATGCTCAGAACCCTCATTGGAATGAAGACCACACTGTGGTCTGCATTTGTTCCTGTTCAGCACAAACACATAATGAAATTGGGTTCTTTGCTTACTGGAAAAGGCTATTGTTGCATCTTTGGTGCTGACTCAATATATTACAAATATATTACCAGAGAAAGTCCCATATAACTGCAGTTGCCAACTACACACTAACATACATGGCTTAATTTATGAATCCTCTGGCACTGGTACTCATGACTTACACAATACATGTGAAGGAGGCCCATCACAGGGCTCTTAAACAATTTTAGAATACTAATCAGTCCCTACACACTACAGCTTTTATGCTGTTTACAGTAGGCTACAAAGACAGAAGCAAGCTGCAAGTGCAAGCCTCAGCCAGGGCAGCAGTCCTTAGTCCTGTACCATTACCAGCACCCAGAAAATCCAATTCTAAGGTAATTACATCCTAGCTAATCATCAAGTATATGATGACACAAATCCCTAAAATAATAGCTGTTAGTGAAAAATAATTCCTATGGAAATCACTGCTTCTCTGCAAGACCCCATCTTCCTAAGAAGCACCATTCAGAATGCCCTCAGTGAGCTCAGCATACTCAGAAGAGCTTGTGCTGTGCAGGTCAGAGAGCATCTCCACCACATCCCAGTCCCTGGCTGTGCCGGGATGGAGGCACAGGGCCAGGATGTTAACTTGTCAGTCCTCGGAAACTGAAAAGAACTGCAAAGGACACTGCAGTATAAGAACAATTGAGAGGGAGACTGCATCAAATCCTTGTGTTGGGGTGGTGCTTAAAAGATCAGTCACCAACAACACAACTCGAATAAAGAGCAGCACGATAGCACAATGAAAAACTGCTAAAAAAAGAAATAAAAAGGCAAAAAAAAAGCTAGGTAATTTTGTTATGCAATGTAATATGCCCATTTTAAGGATAACATCATGTCTACAAGGTCCTAATTAAGAGTTCTATTTCTTTGGCCCTAGACAAAGTAAAACAGTCAAGTTTAGCACAGTAACTTTTTGCTTTAAACTGAGCAATGAAAGTTTGATCCCCTGACATAAACGACAAAATCCTCTAGGCTCTCGCCGCTTGGTGGAAACGGCCAAATCTGCATTCAACTTGTTTTTCACATTTCCATCATTGTGCAGAATGAAGCCTTGCACAGCCCAAGGGACATGTGTTTAGCTGCCATTCTGCAGCGCTTGTAGCATTTTCACTTCAAGCCTCTGGGAAAAAGCCGCATACCTATTACTATGGCTTTGGAGTTTAAATTGTTAGTTGATGTGTCCTGTTTATCAAATCCAAAAAGCAGTTTGTGCCTGAAATATAGACCAAGGCCCTGCAAGCAGAGAAGGGTTTTGGCTGGTTGTTTTTTAAATAAAAGCCTAAAGAAGTGGCAGTCAAAAATAAGTAATCAAGTATTTGTCCCTCTTGTCTGCCCCTGAGTTATTTTACACTTAAATTGACTCATTGCTGACTTTCTAAGTTTGGCAAGGTACAGTGCTCACCTCTCTGACCTTCTGTATGAAATATGCTTATGAGAGTAAAAAGGAGATGGGCTGACCCATTCTTCTTTCAGTGGCATTTTTATTTCCATGTTTGGTCAATGCAAAATAAAACAAAATCAAACCAACATAACACCAAGCCTAGAACCCCTTTCCACACACTCTCACATAAATCTCATTATACATAATCAAACAGGATCAGCATTTTGCAAGTGGCAAGTACATTTTACTTTTCTCTACAGCTATTAACAAGGAAATATGTATAAAACATAAAATTGTATTTAATTTTATATGTTTTTGCAGACAAGTGTGTTTCTGTATGTTTGGATGGGTGTGTTGCTGATTTTCATTAATATGTATAATGTGCCATCCATTTATTGTATATGTTTAAAAGAAATGGTAGCTGACTTACAGTGCAAAGACAGTCAATATACTTTTTAAATCTAAAGAACAGCCTTCATAACTGAAAGGATTAACTTTTTTCAGTTTGTTTTAAAAAGACTCCTTAAAAAAAAGTCGGTTGTTATGAATGAGTTTATGTTGGCCAGCTAGACTATTATCTGGGGAACAAATGTTTCCTTGTGAACATGAGACAACTTGCAACTTTTATTATAGTCTTTCAAATAATGAAAAGAACCAGTAAAATTGCTGTAAGAAACTAAAAGAAAATCTTGATAGGCAAGTCTGTTATGCAATACGTATTTCCCTCACTGTTCCCTCACTGGTGCCAAAAGCATGTCACTCAGGTAATTTGTTTTAGACCCTTAACAAGACTTAGAAGCAATTATTATGAAACACTGACACAACAGATCTCACCAACAATTGAAGTTTGACAGCTTGTGAGAAAAGTCTCATGTTTATGTCATTGGAGAGGTGATCCTTGTATGACCTCCTTTTTCACTGCTGTGAATGATAAACTATCGCTTTCCAGTGGTTCACTATAGCTGAAGGCCCAGTGTACTGTACTTGTAAAGGAAATTTTCAGTTGGTTCTCTGAATCAAATAAGGCTGGAAACTCCTTTGGTCCCTTTGACTAATCTAGTTTAGGCTTTATAATACACTCTAACTGTGTAAGGAGCTAAAAACTTAAATATACCCACACCGTGCATTTGTAAAGGACTGCAGAAGAAACATCAATAGAAATATATGTACAGGGCTAACACGCCTACACGTACTGATTGAAAATAGCTTCACATTTGCTTTTCTAAGCAAACTGAAACAACTTGCATGTGAGAGAGGGAGAGACAGGACATGTTAATATCTATTGTAATATATTTATTTGCCTTGTTTCAGAGTAGAGGTTGGAGGAATTAATTTAATGGTTTATGCTCATTCCAGAATCTGCAAGCACCCAAATCAACTACTCTTAATCCACATTTCAGAGGCAAGTGGAAGATGATGTGGCAGGGAGGTCCACATATTCATGCTGCAAGTGTTCTTCAAAACTCACCTGAATCAGTTGGAATTGCCATGGAACAGTGGAACAGAAACAATCTTCAGGCAGTGAGCTTAGAGGTCCCAGCACTCCTGCACTTAGTTTGAATAGCACAAGACAAACCTGTATTTCTTTCTTTGCTATTAGGTAGCTTTCTTATTGAAGATAATTTTCTAAAAAAAACCCCCCAAAAAAACCAACAAAAAAGCAAACACCAAAACCATAAATCAACACCATACCCCCCCAAACAAACAAACAACCCTCCAACTTTCTGACAGTTTTGTTTATTTGTGTACTCACACCCTGGTTTCTTGGTGTGGGCCATAGAAAAGCTGCATGCACAGCTTCCATGGTGTACAGCTTGGCTCCACGTTATACTTCATGCTGCACCCACTGCAAACCTGGTGAGACATTCTCTTCTACCTAACATTGTCACACATTGACCAAACTGCAAGTCTTCCTAAAAGAATGTTTCATCTTACAATTTTGATCACTCTGCATCTTAAGCATATGCAAGTAAGATGAGTGCATATCTTTGTTTAATGATTCCAGAAAGAGTAAGATTTGATACACATTTGATACACTAGGTTACAAAGTGATTTAAAGGACTTCTGATTAAAATATCTTTCCTCTCATTTGTGTATTCTGACTCTTTATTTGCATTGTTTGCACAATAGCAGAAAAACTTGAGAATAGAAACAGTTCCACTTCAATTATATTATGTAGCTGATAATTTATCATGGGTGTTACTTAACTGGTACTTTCACAGCATCAATCTAACCCATGTTCAGCAGCTTTAATAATGGTTTCTAATCTCAAACAAAAGGATTTCTGTTTTCATCCAGATTTTTCTTTCCTATTGCTGAAAGGAGAACAAGGCAAGAACTTTTTTTCTTTCTGTTTTCAGAAAGGACCAGAAGTGCGGTCATCACAAAGAGTAGATGACATTTCTGGATCTTAGATGCTCAAAGAGATACTTTGGTCTCTCATGCCCACATGTCCTTTCAGAAAACAATGACAGTCACATTTAACTACTACCACAGGAAATCAAAGTATGACCAGGCCCAGTTGATACCAGGGCACCACTTATAATATGATAAAACTTTTTTATAACCCAATGTTTAAACGCTATTTATTTTTCCTTTTGTGTAGGATTGCAGATCAGAACACAGTTTAATTGTAATCTACAGAGAAAACTAGCTGCCATCATATCTAGGACCTTTCAATAACACCATATAAGCATAAGTAAATAATTATAATGAATTGCCATGTTTTTGTTCTAAATACTAGCTGAAGTTAGTTGCAGAGGGCAGAACCTTAACCTGGACATATATAATGAAACTAGATTAACATATTAATTATGTAAAAGTTGCAGCTGGTAAGTAAGGTTAACAGTCCTGTGATTACAGAACACATTGACTGGATTTCACCACATCCTTAAAATGTGCTTAATCTAACATGTTAGGTTACATCCCAGCTGAGAGGAAACCCAACCAATAGACCACTCTTAGGTCCTCTCTGCCAGACCTCAGGAGAGCTTGGCCTGCAGGACAGTCAGATAGAATCTGGACTCTAGTGGGTGGGATGGAGCAGTGAAGTAAGTGAAGGACTTCACATATGTTCCAGAACTCTGTTGGTATTCTCTGATCTTGCTGTGACACCTGGACATGCAGTCATGGTTTTAAATCAAAGTGTGATACTGTGATACTTATCTCTTGGAACAATATGGTTACAGTGTGCTTAATGCAACCACTCTTTTACACCCTGGAAAACTAAACACACATGCTGACTATATATCTCACACTCCAACACAAGTCTCACTAAACTTTGGGCCATCTGCTAACCAGAGAGGCCTGAATTTTGGAATTACATTCTGTTTCTCCTTTTGTTTATATTTATATGTATGCAAAGTCCTGCTAATCATGTCAGAGAAGAAAGGGTAAAAGCAGCAGCAAACTCAGTTTGAATAATAGTTATCTAATAATCTGGGAAGTAATAGTGTGTGCCTCCTGCATCAGGAAGTTTCCAAGTCTTTGACTTTCCAAGACTTTCCAAGAGTTGACAGAATAGTAAATTGGTGCAAACTTTTGTAATTTTCACAAAAATGCATATTGTACTTTAGTGACAGCCTGGCACACTTCAGTGGCGTGCTGAAATAATAAAACCAGTGTCAGGAATATGAATACCTTGCCCTGTGATTATTTCAGACTTTTAAGATACTAATGCAGTTTTGCCAGTGAAATCCTTGTTAGGAATGTAGTCTTCTGCTAACCTGGGGTCTTGGCTCTTTTATTACTACAGTTTAACATCTCAGAGGTCTGTAACAGCAATTCTTCTTTAGTCTCTCAAAAAAAGCTTCAAACCTAGCTGTTGGGATATCCCCAATAATACTGGCATACAGGTCCATAGCTCTGTTGCTAAATGGGACTGAACATGATTCTTTAGGTGCACGTAACTAAAATGTTAAAATCTGTAAATCCATACAGGCATGATCCTTCCACATTTCTGCTTACACTCCATGATGAATCTTTGATCCGTGCCCCCTCCATACATCTGCTCCCCTCCTCCCATTATTATTTATCTTTCTTTTATTTATTGGCATTGAAACTGGCAATCTCAAGGATATGAGGTGCTTAATGTCTTGCTCATTACTGCAAAACAAATGTAGGTTTGTGTGAATCACCGTCATTAGCAGAAACGAGAGCACTCCTAATTGCAAACAATTACTCAACAAGTGTTGCTCGTCCCCAAGAAACCCATTAAATGCTCACAGTGGAGCACCTTGCAGCCTTCTGAGACGTCAGTTTCCTCTGCGAATGGAGACTTTGTATGGAATTTGCTGACTTTTATTCAGTTGTTTTAGTTAGGTGGGTAGGACTCATTTAAATGTCTCTAGAAAGAATGCTCACAAATGGCACAACTTATCAGACTTACCTGCATTCTTATTCCACTTATTCCAAGGGGGTTATGTTTAGCTGGTTGGAGGTGTGTGTATTTGTCTTTAATTTTGGGTTGGTTGTTTGGTGGTTTTTTGTTTGGCTGACAAAACAAACAAAACTCCCCCAGCAATGTATCTTCTGGTTCTAAAGATCTCTCTTCAGAAGTGATAATATTGACATGTCCTAGCCATGATGCCCTATGGACAAACAAAGCTGCTTGGTCTTCCAGGGGCATTAGCAAATCACATCTTTTATCAATAATTGAACCTGAAACAACTTAGGTTTCTGTGCAATTTAGGATTGCCTCCTTGATCCTAGGTATTTCACATCTGGAAAATTGCATCATAGTATCACACCTAAAAACAGAAAATTTGTGTTTTCTATTTTTGTATCCCCCTAAGGATACAAGTGGTAAGAGCAGACATTCACCCTCAAGGTTAGAGCAACAGTTATATTCTTCTTGTGCAGCACCTAAACCAGGTGATGGACACAGCAAAGCTTCTGCCATTTAGGAGTTAATGTAGCTGGTGTGTGTGTGTATGTGTGTGTGCATGCACTAATTATAGATCACAGCATGCACTAGGATGCTAAGGAAGTTCAAAGAGAATATTAGATCCCCGAGTCCAGCAGATGCACAGCTCTGGGGTATAAGAAAAAATGTGTGAGCAAATCACACAAGCTTCCTGAGCAGCTAGAAACAAACCTGGAACCCTGCAGGCTATTGTTGGATTTGTAAAATTGACAATAGCCTCTGCAACTTGTAATTTAGTCTTGTTTTTCATTACTATTAAGATTATTGTTTCAGTTTACTGAGCTCATGAAAATGTAAGTAGAGAAGAATGCAGAGATTCTCTGCCAGTATTTATGCTATAAAATATTAACCTGTTGATGCCTTGCATTAAAATGGATTTATTTCTAGAGAGAGCATAATAGTTCTATCATCTTTATGTAAGCGTTATACACTATTCTGAAGTGCCTTGAAACTGCTCCTTGAGTTCTGCATTTCTAAACTCAGTTTATACAATATTTAGAATACATTTAACACACATAACCCTTGTTGTTTGAAGACAATCAGATCAGGCCATAGAGCTGGTGACTGTGATGTTGTCTCACAGTTGTTTAGGCAGAGCAGGGCAGGACAGTTAAGGCTAGAAATACCCAGTGAAGAGTTCTTTCACTCCTCTAATGTAAATCATAGATTTTAAGGCCAAAAGAATTTATTTTGCTGTACCATCCAGTGAATCTTAAAGAATTTCACACAGTCAGTAAAGGGATAGAGAGCTTCATTCCCCAGTAGGGCATCCATTATCGGGCAAAACTGACCTCCTGACTAATGACAAGCCTGCCTTTCATCTTATTTTCACTGTAGGCAGCACAATAGCTTGGAGAAACACATCTTCCAGAAAGACATCCAGTCCTGAACTGATGATGCCATGAGAAGGAAAAGCCACCACTTTACTCCAATGATCTGTTTCAAGGGCTTCTCAGACCTACTGTGAAATTGTGCACTTGATTTCTCGGATGACTCTGCCTTGCCTCAGCCTCCAGCCATTGGTTCTAATTATGCCTCTCTCTACTGGATTAAAGAGCCTTTAGTATCCTACACTATCTCTCCTAACATTACTTTTACAGTGAGATCAAACCACCTCTGACATTCTTAATACAATAAGCAGAATGATCTTTAATGTTCCTGTAGTAAAATGTTTCCTCCTGGGCCTCAAATAATCACTGTGGGTCTTCTCTCCAATTCTGGGCACCCTTTAAGATGTGGATATTAGAACTGATTGTATGGACATACCTACATATTTGTTTACTAATTCCCTGTTAACATATTCAAGGAGCATATTCTCAGTTTTTTGCCTCAGTTTTGCCATTCAAACACTCCACTGTCTGGATCAGTTGCTTCTCAGGATGCAGCTCCCAAAACTGCTGCTGTACACTGTGCTCCCTGACACGTGATTCTGTTTGTCACTGCCTCCCACCCCCTATGGATGCATCGTTTTCACTGATGCATCCAGACTTGATTACCTAGACCCAGCAGTGGAAAACCTTCTGTTAACCCTCACCAGATTTTTTCAGCTGCAGTTCTGTATGTACTTCCAGATCAAAGTCTTGAGGCTAGACCTAGAATCTTTTCTAGATACAGCTCACTCAACAACGATCTCCCAGTGACATTTCTGCACTTCTGAAATCTGTGTAAGTTATATCCATGTTACACGAGGGAGGAGCACTGTCAAAATATGACATGTCCATAGAGCATGGCACAGCACCAAGCAAAACCTCTGTTCCCGTAGATGTCCTGTTGTGGCCCCTAGCCATCACTACCATGTGCAATACTCTCCTGAGTAACACACATAACACTCCTTGTTTTTCCACATAGCACTTCACTGAGAAGAATCACCACCTTAACCTGCTGGTGAAGCTCTAATGCAGGATAGCTACTGCTGGCTAATTGCAGAAGGCTATCATGTTCATCAAGCATGATTTACTCTTCCTAAAGCCAGGCTGACTACTCCCAATCACATCGTGTCCTCCTTATGTGCAGAAATACTTTCAAAATTATTTCTGCATTTTGTTGCACACAATCAGCAAGGCTGACTGCTCTGTAGGTCTCTAGAACCTCCTTCTTGCCATTTCAGAAGATAAGGATGACATTTGCTTTCTTTCAGTTGTTAGGAAATTCCCCAGAGGTCTGCAGCCTTTCAAAGATAATCAAGAGCAGGTCCATGATGACATCAGACAGCTCCCTCAGCATTTGTGGATGTACCCTATTGGGTCCCACAGTTTTGTTTATGCCCAGTTTATTTAGTGTACTTAAATTGATCTTCATGAAGGGTAAGGTTTTCTTTCTCCAGACTCTCCCCAGTGTCCTCAGGGGCCTGGGATTCCTGAAGGTTAATTGTACCAGTAAAGAAGTGAGCCAAGAATGGTATTCAGTTCCTCAGTCTTCTCCATGCCCTTGATTACAAAGATCACCGGAAGAAACAGCTATAACACTCATAAGGGTAAGAAGCTTGCTGTTTCTTTTACCTTTTTGATTCACCAACCAACCAAATTGACTTTACATCATGTTGACTTGACATCAACCAAACCAGACTGCCTAACATGTTAGAAATTATGGCAAAATAGAGAAAAGTATTTGTAATTTAAAATAGTAAGTATTATTTTAGTTCTTCTGATAGTCTGATATGTTCTTAAAATTTAAGGAAAATGAAAATGGGCAATAGCAGAAAAAAAATTAGACCGGAATTAGCTAAACAAATTACAGTATTTGGGATACAATGTTCTGCATTAGAAACCATCCCTAAGCTGTGATATGATCAGCAGAGTAGCAGCATGGCTATGCTAACATAAACATTTTTTGAATTAAATATACAATAGAAATATAAACTAGTGTTTTGTATTCCCTTTCTTGAACTACTAGCACAAGTAGACCCTCACAGGAAAGCATGATGGATTTGAGTCTCAGCAATTAAAGCAATTTTGAGCAACCCATAATGAAAATGCTGAAATCACAAAAGGAGCATCAGAACCACCACACCGATCTGCTAGTTGGTAACAAATATTTTCTCCAACTAAGAGCAGCAGTGGGCACTTGGCAGAAGTTAAGAGGGGTTGGATGCTGTTTGTAACATGAATTGACTAATTATTTCTCGAGTGCATTCACCCGTTTTTATACTCTCAGGTTAGAGAGTCTGTAACATGTTTTTTTTGTATGGTTTAAATCAGCTTTCAGGTAACTTCTTTGGGTGCCCTGAAAACATTGTACTGAAATGTTGAAAGCTGCTTCCTACCCAACCCTCTCCCAATTACTCACAATTTTGTTAATACTTATCATAATCCATTCTAGCTACTTCCTCTTGAAGCTGAAATGAATAGTGTCTCCTAGAGGTAAGTTGCTCCATTCCTCTGGCAAAGGTTCTCCTTTTCTGCTACAGAGACCAAAAATACGGCAAAACTGGAAAGGAAGACATTCTCATGGGCAAGACACATACCCTGATTTCGATTACATAATCTCAGAAGAATGAAACAAAACATCAGGTTTTCAGCACGGGTTCAGGTGTATTCAACTTTTTCAATTTTATCTTCTGTCTTTTTGCCTTGATTTATTGATTTTTCAAATAAATGAGTCCATTTGACTGTGTTCCTCAATGTCCTGGCATGCCCATACAGTTGCTGAGAGAAAGGCATTGGTGTTTTAAGTTTACCTAAAAGTGTAACGTCTGGCTCTAATTCACTATTCTCCCATGAAGACCATGGGGAGGATTACATTTCTTTCTTCCCTATTCCCTCTTCCCTAGCTAATGTCTGCTGCTGTCATACACTGCTGATAGCAGCAGAGCGAGATGGGTAAACCAGATCAAAGAGAAATGTCAGCTCCAATTTTTGTCCATGGGATTGTAAAGTAACAAGGAGTTAAACAGAGTCATGCCATTTTTCAGCATTTACATTTCATAGCTGGTACTTTTTTGCCATACATCTCACATTAAACAGCTTCCTAGTAAGTAAAAACCAAATTCCTTACCCTCCATAGTGTCATTGAGTTCAACAAGGTCTGAAAAGAAGGTAGCACAAGGTTGAATTTGGCTCTGTGCTTCAGAACTGACAATCTGGTGTAGCAGCCTGCAGCAGCAGCATATATAGGAAGGATTTCTTTCCCTCTGTGGATTGCTATTGCAATCCTTGACTCAGCCTTTGCACAGATTTTCTCTGGAAATCAAACGGGAATTTACCGTATGGAACCAATGCAGAATATGCAACTGCGATTTTCAGGTTAGATAACTGAATATAATCAAAGAAGGGAGCTTTGCCTTTCCCTACAGCCAAATCTGCATTCAGCGACAGAAAGACTGTCCTAGTTGCAAAATACACTGTAAAAAACAGAATCTATCATCACAGCATTAAAAATGTTACGTGATACTCACACACTGAATAACTTCAAAAGGAACAGTAAAGAAATAAAAACAACCTCAGCACCTACAGTATTTAATGGCAGTGGTACTCGACCTATGGAATTTGTTCTTCAGAGGCCTATATAGAGCTTTTATCATGGGTCTGAGTGAGAAATCATATGACATGCTGGCTCAGTTCTGTTTCTTTTCAGCTATTCTGCAAACTTGTTGGATGATATCTTTCACCATTTCCTTCCATTTACGTATGTAAAGTTTCTTTTTTCCTCCTTGTAAAAACATACAACCTACACAATCAATTACTTTGCCCTAAGACACAAATTGCAGAGTGCCTTCAGGATTTCCTTAACTGTTTTTGATGAATGCATACATTCATAATTTTTAATAAAATGGTCACACGCATTTTTGTACTTTTGACTTGCGTGCCTCTTGTGATTTTAAATGGCTCTTCGATTGTTAAAGGTCGAGTGCCATTGCTCTAAGGGGCATATTTTCATTGCAGTGCACAAAGAGTTATGCACGTCAATCTTTAATCAAGATGAAAAGTCCTCCTAATGCTTTCTGCTCACAAGCTCAATGCACAGCAAAAGAAACTTACAACAGCACAGAAGTTGCAAGTTTCAAAAAAAAAAATCTGTTTTGGTATGTTTTCATCTAGTAAATCATTAATAACTTCATGATTCATTCTGAATTATTTTATTCTCTGAAACCAATGTCATTAACATGAGTAGTTTCTAGAGAAAAACCTGTGTCGCCTTGTCAAAAAATAGTTTTATCATGAGGCAATTGCTTTTAATAAATAAGATTAGAATGTACTTTATGGCAGCTTCTGAGGAAAAATTACAAATGAAATTATACACATGGGGATCAATTCTAACTTCCAGGAAAAAAAAAATAACTACAGATAAAATTCTGGGATGCAATAAAAACCATGCATTTGAAAGCAGCATTTCTCCCACACAAAACCAATAAAGAAACAGAGTCTTGACCCAACTGAGACTATGGTTATATATGCTAATGCACAGAACATCCCATGGAACTGTCACAGGTAACATGTGCATGCAAAAGCCCTAATTCATACTGCAGCAGTTCTGTTGATTCAAACAGACAGACCCGAGGACTCCATTCTTCTTTTCATGCCTTGCCTTATCCTCATGTCTATAAATGGATTGAGTTTCTTATCTACCTAGGAAGGGAAAAAAAAATTCTGTAATGGATTCACAATCAAGAGGGGAAAAATTTAAATTCCAGTGGTTTTGCTTAGTTTTGAAAACCCAAAGAAATACAGTATATAGCGATTTTTTTTTGACTGATTTGATATCTGGTTTTTTATACAAATGACCACAGAAAACACATTTAAAATTTGTTTTCTAGCGTATGAAAATATGCTAGATTAAAACGGTTGGGGCTTTTTGAAAGTATTTATAAGAAGAGAATACAGGAAGCTTTTGAAAAAGGAAAATAAGAAAAAAATGTGTTGAAGTGCAGAGGGCAATTTATTTGGACTGTTCACCTAGGTTTTGGTCAGATCAGGTTTGTGAAATTACATTTGCTGTGAGAAAGAACAGAACATTTAAGGCAAAAGTTTCTGAGGCCTCTATGTTAAAGTAAGATCACCCTTATTCTGATAGCAAAAACTCTGTGATGTTTTTTACTTTATTTTTCATTCAACAGGAATCTTGGAAAAACTGAAGGCAGTACAGATTTGCAGAGATGATTCTTCCAGTTTTGCTTTCCTACAGGAAACTAATTTCTGGCAGCTTTTCTGAATTCATAATTTTGTTCTGGAATACAGTTACTAATAATAGTGAGGAGAAATTAACTGGGGTTGCTTTAGGGTCTTTTTTTTCCTTTTTCCTAGTAGAGTGGATTGATACACATTATGAAATTCACTTACTTCAGAGAAAGAATTACATGTTAGAGCATAGCAAATAGTAAAGTTCGCACAGTGCAAACTATCTTTTTTTAGACTGAAAATATTTGAGAAAATTACTGTAATATACTATCATAAGATTATCAGTTTTGTTAAATACATTTAATTGGTGAAGTCTTCCTTCTATAATGTTTCTTAACCTTCTTCCTAAATATTTTATATTGTATCATGCAATACAACTATTGAATTGGTTTTCTCCCCTGATGCTTTTGCACTTCAGTGGGAACAAAATGATTTTTTCAAGTGCCTCACACAGCTTCCGTTGGCTTTAGTTCCCTTTAAACATTGCCAACTCAGGCTGCACAGATTTGGATCTTCCCTTTTGTACCTGTTATTTTCAGGCTTAACCCTAATTTCAGAGTTACAAAATTCAGAGCTATAAATAATCACTTCATAATTTTAACTGCAGAGGAGCTCTGTTAATCCTTTAACAGCCACATATTTACATGCCCAAACACTTCTTCAATACTTTATTTCCTGTTGTCAAGCTGTGATACCCAACGCACAAAACATGCATGCAAGAACAAGCAAGAAATACCAGTTTGCTAAAACTCTCCCCCTCTCCCTCTGGTGAGAAATGCATGTGTCCCGACTGGATGTACATGTGTTTTCCCATGCGAGAACCCCCTCTCTAACAACAAACAATCCATGTTTGTCACTGCCATTGAACTGACTAATCCGGGCAGTATATAAGGCGACTTATATATCACGAAACAATGGGACTAATTTGAGTGACAATCACTTAAGCGGAGCGGGTTCCTCAGCGGCATAAGGCAGCACGGGGTTCCAGACTGAAATGTACCGCTGCTTAAAAATACAGGAATAGCAATGGTAATACACCAGGGAGAAGGAGGGGGGGGAAAAAAAAAAAAAAAAAAAAAAGAGGGAGAAAAAAAAAAAAAAAAGCCACTAACAAAAAGA
>VZTJ01004314.1:36830-70053 GCA_013397795.1 Orthonyx spaldingii | reverse complement strand
GGGGGGGGGAAAAAAAAAAAAAAAAAAAAAGAGAGGGAGAAAAAGAAAAAAAAAAAAGAGAGGGATAATAGATAATAGACATCTTTCATATACTAGCTGGAATTATAACTACAAACAAAACTCTCATCAACAGTGCTTTCATATTCTAAATATATGTATATATAGATATACACATACAGACACACTTCTTTTTTTTTTTTTCTTTTTATTTTCCCCCCCTGTATGGTCAACACACCCTTGATTACTTTTTCCTGGGGAGGAAACTAGTTTGCCACTCCTTTCCCGCAGGGCAGATCCCCCTTTCCCGCACCCCACCGACACTACCCTCGCCGTGCTCCTGCGGCGGGCGGGGGTTCGGGTCGCGCAGAGCCGCGGCGGTGACCGCCGGCTCGCTCCCCTTTGAGGTCTCACTTACACCTCCGGGTTTAGGACCGCGGCTGACGCCGGCCCGGCCCGTGCCGGTGTGGTGCCCGCTACCCAGGGCCGGGCTCGGGGGTCGCCGGGCTCGGCGGGGCGATGGAGGCCGGCTCCAGGCGGGGGCTGCCCTGAGGGGACGGCGCGGCTTCAGTGGAGCTCTTGCACCCCCTACAGGCCGCCCGCGGTGCGGCGGGCGAGGGGAAGCCATGGCGGGCACAGCCGCACCGCGCCGGCCCTACGGAGCGAGAAAAAAAACCCCTTCAGTGGCATTTCCTCCAGCCTTTCCTGTCGTCCCGAGCAAGCACTGCGAGCTTTTACCCTTGTTCTAAATTAATTGCCGGACGGCGGAGGATTCTTGAGAAAGAGGCGCACAGGGAGGAAAAAACTTCTCCTGGGCGGCAGCGTGACTCACGGCTAACCCCGTGCTGACAGGAGCTAGGAAATAAATAGGAGGAGGCCGTTCGCAGATAAATAAATAAATAAAACCGGCCAGCTTCCAAGCCACTTTTTAAGGAAAAAAAAAAAAAAAAAAAAGAAAGAAAAAAGACTTGTCTGCCTGACATAGGGCCTGTGTGGAAAAAAAACACAGGCTGGGAGATACCTGATTCATAAACAGGCACCTGATTCATAAACGGACACCTTAGCCCAGCAACGGTCCCACAAAGGATAAGGAGGCTAGTAGAAGCAATTCCCACCCTCCCAGTGAATCCAAAATAAAAGTGTTTACAGACAGGCTACATTTGAAAAGAAAGTGAGTGTCCCATCTCAGGTTGAGCTGGCTGTAACCTGTCCATCTGTGAGCCATCTCTCACATACACACATCCGGAGTACTCAGCTGGTCATCCCTGCTGGGTACCACTGGGGCTTGCAATAGGCACCAATGCCAGGGAGCAGCCCTGACTCACCAGCTTGAACTCAACTCCAACTGAGCAGCCTCTTTGCAGGCATCCTAAAGCCATTAGGAGGTTTGAACAGTTTTGTAGCCTCAGTTGCACCGCATAAATCTTGTTTGACTGAATTAGCTGCAGTCAAGTTACTGGAGAGTGACACAAATTAGAGTATTTTAGAGAAAAACCATAACAATGAAAGAGGCAAAGGGAAAACCTCCAAAGAGAAAGTTCACTGTGTGGGCCAGTTTCCAGTTTTCAGGCAAGTGAAATTACAGGTGTTCGGTGTAGCCTTCCTTTTGCTCATCACGTCCCATCCCTCACCTGAACAGTAGTCTTTCTACCAGTTTTATTGTGTGTATATCCATTACATATGGGGGATACACTTCCGACCAGAATCCTAATTTTATATGGTAAATTAACAAAATCAGTGTTACTTTTGAAAGCTCAGAACGAATCATTGTTCCCTTCTTTTCAAATGCACATGTTTCCTATCTATCAGGTTTAACAGAATGTGAAAAGAAACAGATATCTCCCTCATACTCACTTGTCTCCTGAGGTGGAGTGACTTTTTGCTTCATGATGATGTAGGGTGGCTGAGAACCACCAAAGCACCTTTCCTGTTGAGACAGCTGTAGGGGAGATGCACCACACTCCCAAAATTTGTTTAAACTGATACAAACCAAGCAGTGAGAAAAAAAAATCATAAAAGTACCCCATCTTCTCCTTAAAGTCACAAAGACTGGACTTCATGTAACAATAATAGGAGGAGGTTTTTGTTTGTCTTTTTTTTTAACTAAATAGCTCTCTATACTGGAGTTTTAGTTAAAGCAATAAATACCATCCATCTTCTCATTAAAAAATTCAAGATTGAAAATACTACCATCTCTTATTCTTGACTTACTGGTACACAAAAATATATGAAGGATTCCTTCTCTCAATTACACCTCCTCAAGATAACATTTCTTAATTAACACCTTAATTAGCACTGAGAGGGTATGGCCTGTAGTTTATTGGATCTATTTAGCTCTCCAAGCAGCTGCATTGCTTTTAATCAGCAGCGATATTTCCCAGAAAGTAGAAACAACACTCCTGTTCTAAATATGCTGCAATATGTTTCATCATTTATCTCCCTGTCCACCAACGGGAATTCTACGTAAAGGCATACTTTATACCTGGGCTTTTGCTCTTCTTTGAATACCTGGGGTTTATGTTTTTCCTGACTGACAATATGAAATTAATCTCGACAGTGAAGGCTTAGACAAGTGAAAAGACTCAGCTCAGTTTTGCTTCCTATCCAAAGGTAGGAACTTGGGATATTCAGGTAGTGAGTGATAGGGTGTTTACATGCTCAGGTGAGGACAAGAACACTAACTAAAAAATGACTGAAAAAGCATGTAAATGTACAACACAGCTTGTCTTTTAACTTTTGATTATCTCCAATTTAAACTGAAGACACAACTGAATAATGATTTGGTGTTGCCTGTATGAGCAACTTGGTACTACAATTTGGCCTGACCACCAAAGAGAACAGGGGGCTGCTACTCTCAGCTAAGTGACTTCTGATCTACCCCTGCAAAAGCAGAATATGCCTCCATGCTGCTAGATTTGACAGGCTATGCTAGTTCTTGAATTACAAGTGAAGTAGGATGCTGTGGCAGGGTGGCCATGTTCAGCAGAACAAATTACAGTCTGCATCTGAAACACAGCTCTTCTGAAATAAACCGGTTTCAACGGGAACAGAACTGAACTGTATTCCTGCTGGTATTTCAATGTAATGACAGTCCCTAATTTTCCCAGCCACTAGAGTACTAAACATGTGCCCTGGTAATTGTCTACTTTTGCAGCCAAAAAATCCCACAAAGTCAACACAAGATGTGCATATATGGCATACAAGAGAGTAGCAGACAGAGGAACCTGAGAAGTGCTGAAAACAGTAAGAGCCTAAAAACACTAAATTAATTTTTAAAATGCTCAACACACTATCTTTTTCTGGGGCTTTCCCAGACAAAGTGGCTAGTAACTCACTGTCGATAAAGCACTGACAAGTGTTAAAATCTATCCAGTCACTTATGACAAAAGTTTAATTTATATTTTTATATTATATTTCAGTATCAGTCTTCTTTCACTTTGACTTACGCCACTTTCATTCAGTTAGCAACTGTCCTGACCAAATCAGCGTAAATGACAGAAACCAGGTAACAATTTATAAGGTTGGGTTACTAATCCCATAGGAGTCTTACTTCAGCTGCCGTGCTGAGAAATTACCTCTCAATAGACCCACATCAGAAATACTGAAAATGTGACAGAAAACACCAAGCAAGAGGGCAGAAAAGAACATTTGAAAGGAACGCGTACTGCTAGGATTTCTGGAACTTTAATAGCTTTCCACCTCAATTTTGGCCATCGTGAACTCAAGCTAAGAGAAAAAATATATCTTTTTAATGAGTTTTACAACATGCAAGTTGCTTTATAATATATTACATAATGATGTAAGTGCCATAAAGAAGGTTGTGTGCTGCTCTGTAAAACGTATTAGATCATCAATATTTCTAGTTTCGTACTGAGGAATTAGAAATAATGATGAAGATTAGAGTTACAAGAATTAAAAAAATCCTTTGAATTGAACCATTCAGCCATCCCTAGGGAAATACTAAGGAATTTGTAGGCTGAGAAAATAGGTAAGTTTATAGGTTCTCCTTAGGTGAAAGAAGTCATGTTAACATCATAAGTTTTATACAAACTTTCCATATGCTGTAGTACCCTCTCTGCTTACCCCCAGGTTTCATTCCCTTGCACCCTTATTGTGTAGCCCAGTTGGAAACAGATTTATTAAAAATGATCCATCAACTTTTACACAGAAGGAGGTCAAACATCTTTCAGTAGCGTGATTCAAAACAGGAATATCCATTTAATCCTCCTTCAAATGACAGGCCAGGAGAGTTTACATCAGTAAGAACGGAAGAAAAGAAAGTTTGAAGAAGATTAATCCTTCCACTTAGTGCCATGTTTTCTTGAAATCACCTCCACTCTGTCTCACAGCTCACTTGTGCAGATGTTCTGTATTCCTAGAGAGGAATGCAGACACCTGGAGATGTCTTCCGTCCAAATTGTTTTTCTTGTTTTTCCCTTTGCTCAGACATGTTTTCAACTTTTGAAATACCTGTACGACTGCTATGCACATAAGGCAATCAACAAGCTAGAAAATAATCTCTACTGAATGGGTCTAGAAAGGACTCTTGTGTAGTTTTTTGACAGTTCGATTAGAGTGGTTCAGTATTTAGATACTTCTGAAAGGCCAGCTTGGCACATAAGTGCCCAAATGAAACTTCAAATCAGACACTGAGCAGGCTAAATCATGCTGGCTATCAATAAGACATAGATTTCTGTGTTCTTTTTTTTTAAATGGGACTTAGGTTTTAATGATATTATGCAAAAACCAGACTGAGCCTAAAGTGATGGAAAGTGAAAAGAGGGATTAATTAGTGAGCTAAATGTCGTGATTTTCATCATATATGACTCATTGTGCACTAACACCAATGACCGCTGTAGGTGCACAAAAGAAATGCTGTCTGAATCTAGGGTCCAGGGTCAGGAACCCTGGCAAAGCTGTATTAAAAACTATGTCTACTTTTAAAGTTAGAAAGCAGCCTCTACCACAAAAGGTTTGTGTTCATTGTGGTATAATGAACAGAAGTTGGCAAAAGCATGTGAGATATAAGACAGCCTGATGAAATTATGTTTCAGTTTGCATTGTTGTCATTTAAAATAACTGTGATTTCCAAATTCCTAAGCTTTGTTTAGAGTGAGAAAGTAAATCAACATAAAACTTTTGAAATGCTGATTCATGTGGAAACATGGGAAAAGAGGTCTGAAGCTCTCAGCATCTATCAGTGAACAAGTAACTTGATCTAGTCTGGTAAGTTTTCCAGTTTTGATAAGGGGCAAAAGTGGCTCTTGCCATATTTGAAGCATATGTGTTGCGAGTCTCTAATTTTTGTGACAAAAGATGCAAAGAAACTGCAGTAGGTGGAGAAGTCTGACTGATGCTGCAGAAGCCTAGGCAACTAAAGTGATCAAGTTAAAGAAGACCTAAGAGGTACAGAGAAGGAAGAAATAAACATTAAGTTAGGAATCAGAGAAATAAGTCTCTTTGCTTTCAGCAGGGAGTGCAGTCTCCAGGCTGGTATTAAACTCAGAAAGATAAGACTGTTATGGATATATTCCTCAGGCATAAAAATTAAAGGAAGTAGGAGAGCACTGAAATGGCTCTTTAATGTCTAGTTTTATTATAAACTTCACATCTGGCCTCACAAATTTTCTGTCCATAGTTCTTTTGCCTAAATCAAATGCAACGTAACAGCTACATACTGTACAAGCTTTAACTGTCTCATTTCAGAAGAGTCAGAAATTATATTATTTACAGTTTATTAGAACAATGAAAATCAACTGGATCATTAGATACCTTGAGTGATTCTCCAGACACCAGCTGTTCCATACCTGTCTTGCTGTTCCCTCCCAAGATGAAATAAGTTCTTAGAATAAGTGCATAAGTTCTTAGATGTGAAATAATGCTGACATTCAGGTGGGAAACCCGGTGCTGACTTCATTAACATTATCTTTGTTCATTTTGTTTTCTAATGAAAATTAAAATCAAGATTCCCTAACAGACTAATATTTTGTCTTGTTACCAAGTAACTGATAAGCAATGTAGGTCAAGAGCAATGCATTATTAAAGTTGTCTGAAATGTCATTTCTTACTTCATGGTTGTAGCCACTTTTATGAGCGTACTTTCAGTCACTAAAATCTCAAGGATTGTTTTTAATGATGTTGTGTTAACCATAGACCTATGCTGAAGTTTTTGTCAACTCAAGCTTTAGGTTGAGTGAGTTTGTGAGAGAACTGGGAAGTTCTTTCTGCTGTGAGCTTAGCCACAAGATAATAGTAAAACTGTTCCAAGTCTTCCCTGGCATTTTTAAGTGAGTTTCAAAAATGCCTCATTACCTTCAGATAGCTTAGGGTTTAATTTTTTAATATACTATACTAACTATTCATTACTAGGAAAAGAGGGATACTTTATGGTGAGCTGAATTTCCTCCTTGGTCTCCACTGGCTGTGTTGGCAGAACATCAGTTCTTACGGTAGGAGCTTCAGACTTCTGCACTACACCTAGATACCTTCTTGTGGATTTTCCTTCTGACACTGAAGAATTTTAACCCAGAGAAAGGTCTCACTAATGGAGTCCCAGAGTAAACTCAGCATGGCTAAAGTTATACAGTCATCTTTTCAGTATGGAATTGACAGAAAAGCCTCTGAGAACCCATCTGACAAATTATATTCATATAGTTCAGACATGATTTGTGGAATGGTCCTTGTTAGGAGTTCTTTCCTTAAGAGATTGCATTGTGCATGGGACATGTTGCATACAAATAGATTTTTTTCTATCTTGGGAGAGCCAGGAGATGAAACATGACTATAAGATTAATAAGATTAAGTCAGTCCTTCAAGTGATATGATCACTGTTCTAGACAGGACACCTTCCACTTTGCCAACTCCTAATGGTGCTAAAGCAAGTGCTGAAAGAGTAGAAATTTTCTGTCAGAGGTTACATATCCCATAACAAAGGAGAAAGGAAATGCAAAGCAAAAAATACAGACAGCAATGAACTTACAGTAATACCTTTAATAGCTAATCAATTAAGTTGTACACAGAAAAGATTTTCTTTTTTAGAAAACTACCTCACCATCTGTGATATCATGCTGCGGAGGTTGGATGATTTCCATCTCAGTAGAAGGGAAACCAATGTTCTTGGAGACAGGCTGGCTAGACTAGTCAGGAGGGCATCCAAAATGCAATATATGTACTTGGTTCTTTTAAAGGACCATTTCACAAACCTGAAAATAATTAAAAGGCATATCAGGCCAGAGAAAGAAATCAAAGAGAAAAACGTAAATGGCAGTTTGGAACTGTTTAACAACGTTTTACTGGGTGTCCAAAAACCACTTCTATACGTGACAGAAAAGGCTATGTGGACTTTAAAAAGAGCCTGGTTTAGTGGGGAATGGAAGGCAGCTATAAAGAAAGGGAACTAAAAAGTAATATAGAAACAAGATGAAAGTAAAGGGGAAGAGAAGTGGAGAGTAATGACTAGAAACTAATAACTGCCCAAAACGGAGAGAGAAGCAAAGAATAAAATTTAAAACAACAAAAAAAAGATCATTGACCAAAAGAGCTAAGGTATAGACAGAAAACCTTGTCTAATAGTGGTTTAGGAATTAAGGGAATCCTAGTAAAGGAACAAAACCAGTATCAGATGGTAATGGAAGGTATGTAAATATAAATACAGTAATGCACTGTGTTGTGAGAAGGAACAGGGTGAAGTACCAATCATCTCATAGTCATGACATATATTCCATCCCCATATTAAAGCAAGGAAATGTTAAAAGGTCTCTAAAGTTGAGCATTTTGAGATCAGTATCCTTAAATATTTTCTTCAAATAATTTGAAAGCATTATTTTTTCTGCATTGTATCATTGCTTTTCAGTAATTCTTAAAATATTGAGGTTTTCCTGAAGGCTAGAAGAAGGCCAGTGAGGTACTGATATTTAAAAAGGGAAAATTGGATGATGTCAGTAACTGCAGGCTTGCTGTCATAATAACACTGAAAAAAAAATGATGGGATGGCTGATAGGAGACTTAATGTACAAAGAATCAAAAGAGAGTAAAAAAACCTAGTCTCAGTCAATATGGGTGTATCAGAAATAGATCTTATCAAAGTAACTTAATATATTTTTAATAAGATTAGAAATTTGGTTGCTAAAGATAATCAAGTTGATATAGAGTACTGAGGTTTCAGTGAGGCATTCCATTTATTACAACACAACACTTTGATTAAGAAATGAGAGCAGTACAAAATCAACATGTAATATATTAAATGGATTAAAAAATTGGCTAACCAATAAGTCTCAAAAAGTGCTTCTAAGCAAAAATTACCATTAACCTGTGCCTCTAAATGGAGTCTTTTAAAAAATAAAAATAGTATTACACTTTATTCTATTTTTATCAATGATATAGAAGACAACTTTAAATAGCAACTCATAAAAGTTTGCAGGTGGCAGAAAAGCAGCAGGTACAGGAGATAATAAAGAAGACAAGTCACTGCTGCAGAACTGTCTGGCTTGCTTGGCAACATGAGGTCATTTTAATGTAGCAAGTTGTAAAAACCTACATGTACTCACAAAGAATGAAGGACATATTTATGGTTAGGGGGACTGTACTGCATAAAGTAGTGATGATGAAAAGGACTCTTGGGGTGAAGGCAAGGTCAGTGGGAGATAATCAACTGAATAAGAGTTCCCAGTATGATGCTGCTCCAAGAATAACAGAAATTTGGTATCACAGTGCTCTTTGAGCATTCAGACAAAACTATAGAACTATAGTAAGATCGAATGGCTAGAAGTTAAACCTTAGTAAATTCAGGATGAAAAAGGAAACATGTTTTCAGTAGTGAAAGCATATATGTCTCCTCTAATGTATGAGGTTTTAAAATATTGCTTGGTGATTTGCTTTTTTTTAATTCAATTTTTTTTTCCACCAAAAAAAAAAAAAAAAAAAAAAAGAGCCAAAAAAGGTGATTCAGGCATGGTATATGTTACACAGAAGACTATACAAATTCATCTCACTGTGTAAATATTATTTCTGAGTTTTACATGCACTTGACTAATTCATTTTTAGCACTTCACACTTTTAACAATGGTGAAGCCACTGTCATTCTTGTCAGGTAACTCCAATTAATGCACCTCTGAATAACCACCGTAGTTAATCACAAATGCTACACTTTGAAACTTAGGTGGGGATTTGACATGTTATCAGTAGTGCTACAGGTGACATTGTTCCAGCCATTCCTTGCTGTATAAATTGAAAATAGAAAAATAATCAAGTTCTTAAAATATGTTGAGGCTTCTATTTTTCCATTTAAAAGCTTAGCACTAGGTCTGGGGGGCTTAGTTGACTTCTTTGATCGGATTCTTGCCTTCAAGACCCTACCCAAGTGCTTGAAAAACATATTGGTCCTGGGCACAACCCTCACACCAGACTTTGTTCTTTTAAAATGCTTTGCTCAGCTTGCACTTCACAAGCCTGTGCCATTTGCAGCAAAAGACAACTTGCTATCTTCCCATCCAGACAGGAAATTCTGGAAAAGTTTGACTGGGAACAGTTTTCCCCAGAAATAGTGGGATCTTTCCACTCTCTCCAAGAGTGACTGAGTCCCTGCTTTTCCTTAATTCTTGGGAAATCACAATGTCAGCACTGTGTAAAAGATATCAGCTCAAAATCTTTTAGCAGGGTTTCATCTAAAAATTTGAATCGAGATCCAAATTAGGCTTTTCAAATAAGGAATAAAGTTTTAATCAGCCACAAGTACTCTAAGTGCTATTAAAAATCATGACCTATTTACCTTATTAGAAACAAGAGACTGAAAGCATTTGAAAGTCATATTTAAACCTCCTGCTGACATTGCTATTCTGAAATATGGGGACTTTATTATGTTGCTTGGACGTGTGTTAAGGGACATTACTGATATTCTACATAGTATATAAAATTGGGGAAACAGCTAAAAATGTTTTTGTTACCTTTCAGACTTCCAAAGAGAAAGTATTAAAAGCTAACAATTAAATAAGTAAAGTATTTACTTATTAGAAATAAAACTAAAGTTGTTCTTGATCTGCTATTTCAACCTGCTATCTCAATATAGGGTGAGGGGAAATTAATTATTTTTCTGATACCTGGAATCAATTTTAATAGAAAAAAGAAATAGAATGAAAGAAAATAAGCAGTTCTGAAATGTCAGTTAGAAATCAGATGTAACGTAAACACCAAACAAGATTCTGGAGTCTAACCATACCAGGCCTTCCTCTAATACAAATGAAAGGTAATCCACAATTATGGGCTCTAATTATTTAATAAAATGTTTATTTGTATTTCTAATTCTCTGGGTGAAATTCAATCTCCTGCTCTTGTATGAGGCCAAAGTAACTGGGGGTCTATGCATTGGTTGTGTAAAGGGACTGGTGAGGTGAAATTCATCCTTCCCAATCTGAGGCTCATGACTACTCCGTGCCGCTCCAGTTCCCTGGCCAGCTGCTCTCATCTGTGCCTTTGCAATGCTTGGTTGGGAATGGCAGTTGCAATCTCTCTAGGTTGTTTATAAGGCTTGGAGCTGGTTTGGGTGTCCCATGAGTGCAGTTTATAATTTCTCTTGCCCTTCCTTGACTGAATATCTATCCAGAGAAAAAAGTGCTTCCTACTGCACAAGAGACTTAGAAAGTATTCAAAAGCAGGACATTTTTTTGACTGCACCACAGGTGATGCCACTGGTGTGGTAGTAGCTGGGAACATCCCTGATCTTCAGGCATCAGACATAAGAGCAGAGTCGTTTTACATTCACTCACAATGGAAAGGAAAAGAGACATCTAAACAGAAACAGTCTCTGATATTTTTAATGTTAATTTCTTCTCTGTATGTCTGAAAGAGACAGTGTCTTTATTTCAGCATATGTATGCATAAGTCAACATTTTTTTTTGTAAATATTTGTGGGAGAGAAAAAAGAGAGACCAGATCTATTTGGGCCTGGGTTTGGGTGCATGTGTGTGTATTAAAATTGCCAGAGTCGAGAAGAGCTGTGGAGATGAATGATGAAACTGAAAATTTCCATTCACACTCTCATGTAAAAGGAGATTTGAACAGAAACCAAATTCTAATATAAGTAAAGTTTTGGTCCATTTTACTGTAAAATGTGCAAGAGTTAAGGCAACATTTTAGATGCTTTGGTGAATGTAGTAGTCTAAGTCAATCATGTGCTATCAAGGCCACAAATTATGGGACATTCTTGTTATCCTGCACATGTAAGACTTCCAGGCCAGATACAGTTTCAGAGTCACTGAGCATTTCCTCAGACTTCAAAATCCCCAAACAACAGGATGTGAACAATGCTGTGGGACTGAACACTATCTTGTTTCAGTCCACGTGGAAGAATCCTAAATACACATTATCAATGCTTTTACAAATCTCTTACAATGATCTATATATTTATATTCTGCAACAAATAAAGCACTTCTATCAGCCCATCAGAGGAAAACATTCAATTAGACCACTTATTTTAAAGGAGATTTAAATTTAAAGCTCTTAACATGGATTTCCAAATCTTCAAAAAATCTTTCTCCTTTCTCTATTGGAAAGAGTGGAGGGGGAAAAAAGTGGCTGAATACTTTAAATGAAGACTTTGAGCAGGTCCTTCTTAGGGAGAGTTGTTTCTTACTGAAAGCCTTGGTGAGTGTCTAATTATTTCCTTTAGAACCACTTTGAATTGAACCATAAGATTCCAATGTGTATTGAATTTAAATTCTACTTATGGGCTCTGCTTCCTTTGATTCTGCATTTCTAGCAAGGGGAGCTCCTCACACCACATTAATCATAATATATGGAAGGGCTTCTATGTTTGCTTCTGCAGTGCACTAAGTTGTCCCTGAAGATAAAAAAAAATCCCCTTGGAAGAAAAATCTCATTCTAAATGAAGATTTAAATTGAAATTATTGGAGAAGTTAAGAGGAAAAGATATGCCCAGTAAAATTAGAACAAGCATTTAAATGGAAGAGGGTATCTTTAATTATTTTCTTCCTTAGCATTGCAGAAAATCCCATGATATGATAACTAAGGATACTTTGGGGGGTTAAGAGCCCAACAGCAGAAAAGCTAATGGGATTTTTTTTTCAGATAGAAGCTAAAATGATGGTGCTGTAAGTAGGCTGTCAAACTATCTCAGCTCACCATCTGCTACATATTAATTTACAATAGAGAGATAGGTGAAGTGGGTGTTACTCTTCAGGAGCTATATAAATGTGTAACTTTCTCAATTAGTATTCACATCAAATGAAGAATAAAATCCCAGGAAATTCAGACCAGAATACAAGCCAGGCAGTATTATATTTAAATGGTAATAGTATGTCTGTAATACACAGCAAGAACTGCAGTGTATTGCCAAGAATAGAGTTCAAAAGACTAGACTAAGCCATTTACCACTGATGTCATGAGATGTCTTTGTTTTGGATAGGTATGCAAAATGGGATAGAATAAATGTGTGTTTCCAGAAGGCTTTTAATTTTTTCCCTTTTATTTTATTGGAAATAAGTGTTGCAGTTTTGGAGGAAACTGTTTTTCCTTTAAAAGTATTAATTCCCAGTTGCACCAAATCAGATCAAGAGAAGGAAACAGCTACTTAAGAAAAACAAACTCTACTTTCTCCCATTCCTGTGTGAATCATATACTAGTTGAAGAGAAATAGAGAACTCTTAATTTTTGTACATAGGAAGCCAGAAGCTAGTTGTAAAAGTGGGAACATATTTCCTTTTCTCACTCTAATGGCAACATGGAGCCGTATCCCATCTCCTGGATACGTGAGACTTCCTTCAGGCGAATTCCCTTCCTCCTGAATGAGACTGAAAATCCTTTTCTTGATCTCAAAGGAAATGAATCAAACGCTGAGTGTGAAAATGTGGGCTGTGTACAGTTTATAAGTCTGTTAGAGATACCCATTAAAATATAGTGAGATTCTTCTTTGGTAATTAAAACTTTGGGGTGTATTATGATATATAGAATAATGTGTTCCTTTAAATTCAGTGATATTATTTTTTCTGGTCTCTTCAGCATTTACTGTAGCATGAAATATTGGTTAACAATTAACAGTGCTTAAGTGAAAATGCTGTTCAGGCTTAGGCTAATCATAGCAGACCTGGCCTTGTTTTGTGTAGAAATATCTCTTAAATCTTTATCCTAAATTAAAAGCACATTTATTTTCCTCATTCATTCATTGCCCAAAGAATATGCGATTTCCCACCATGACAGGGTTTTTTTGTCCCACTACCTGAAGTTTCTCCAGACCTCCTCCTCTTCTTCTCTTTTGAAGGAAAAATACCAAATTGGGGGGAAAGTAGAACTATGCTCTTGCTTTCAGTATTCTATATCTCCTGTGCAAAGCCAGGGTGGTGACACAGAGTGAACAGCAGAAGGCAGGGGACATGGCTGTGACACTGAAGCATGGGGATACAGCACTCCTGCAGACCAGAGCTGTAAATGGTGGCAGTCCACCTTGGAGGCAAGTTTCTTTATAACACACAGTCATCTCCTGCTAAATGTCCAGAGCAAAGGTGGTATGCTCAGCCATAATTTAAAGGACTATGACATGAAGAAAGGGTTATGATGTTTAAGTTATAGGCCATCCAAATGTTATAGGCCCAAGCATGTTCCTATTTGCAATAACTCAAGTCCACTGAGGAGATTTGACATTCAAAACTGATGAGCACTAATCCCTCGAGCCTGCTCCGACCCAGCCACACTCAGGCCACTTGGTAACCTGAGTGACCCAGGAGTCAAACCATGATAACCCTCTTCAATTTAAAGAGCAGCTTCTCCCCATCTGTCTGAGTTCTGACTCTGCACAATAAATTTCCCAAAGAGCATAAAGACCCATCTAGTGTATATCAAATCAATATCATCGTGGCTTGCAGCGATATCTGAGGCTACAGTTCACAAAATAAACTAGGCCAGGGGCTGGATTTCTGCCCTTGGCAATCAATCAGACTCACTGGGTCATAGATTTTAGTGTAAATTAACACAGCAGAAACAATCACGCTCCCCAGATGATGATATAATACAGTATTTGCTTTTCTTTTCCCCCCATTTCATTGCTCATGCTCGGCGGCTAAGCTGTACTGAACAAGAATAATAAAAAGCAATGATTAGAAAGGTGGTGGTAATCATAAAGCAGAACATTAATATTCTCCTGACAAACGTATATAAAATGCTCATAAAATATATACACAATATTAAAAGGAAAAAGGAAAGGGGAAGTGGTGTTAAGTCACTGATGTTTCAAAGGCGTTATTTTTGCTTAAGAATTCTAGAAGTCATCTTGTAAATCAGTGTGACTGGTTATCATTTTCTTTCATTATTGTATTTGAATCCAAAGATGCTAAATGCTCCGTTATTGTCTGCACATACCACTTCCCCTACATCCCTTTTCTCCAAGTACAATTTGGTCTTTTCCCAATGTTTACCTGAGATTTGCCAACACTTTTCCCCAGAGGAGCTTTAATTTTTTCTCTTTAGTATGTCATTGTTATAGGAGAAGAGGCACCTGGTTTTTCCTGACACCCACCTTTATGCAAATCTCATCTTTTGAAATTTTCTCAGAATGTGCCACATATGAAAGCCTTGCAGGAATTACTGTAATCTCTAATTATTCAATTGACATAAGACAGTGTATTGTATTTTCTGTCAGAACCTCAGGAAGAAATGTCAATATTTTCAGCATTAGCAGGACATTTTCTGAATTATAAACACCCATCTTCTAATGTTATCTCATGCATCTTCACAAAATATTTTACAGAAAGAAAATGTGATACACATAATGATGTCAGCTGGATGTTTAATTTAATGCAACAGAAAATTCTGGTAAGCAACTGCTTCATTCTTTAAGTATTCAGACCTTTACTGTTCAGATAGTGTAATTCTGGTCAGAATGTATTTATTTGCAAAATACATAATTAGATTGTACAAATAATATTTAGTTTATATATAATAAAATACTAATCTGTGTACAAAAGCTACATGGTATGGATTAGAACTGTGTGAGAATAATAACTACCATGCAGGAGTGGTTTCTGTTGAATAGTCAGAATAATAAGATCTATCAAATAACAGTTATAAGCAGGAATTCATTTCTTAGATTAAATTTATCCACTATTTTCTGCCAGGGGCGTAAAGAAACAGAAGCTTCAAAGGTAGCTCTCTTCTGAGATGATTGAAGGCAAACTGTACCTCTTTTAGTGGCAAATCTACTCTTCTGTTCTCTGACTAAAGAAAGGAGCTGGATTAAGAGTCTGCGGAAGGGGGAGAATTCCTTGTGTGTGCGTTGATGTGTCCAACTCAGGAAAGCTCTTAAGTAGTTGCTACAGGGTAGAACTGAGGTGGAACTGAGGGATCTGACACCCCAATGATGCGACATGTATTCCCTTTCCTGTGCAACAGGGAATACAAGCTGGACTAGCAAAATATAGTCATTACAGGGCTGCATAGTGTCCCTTCGTAATAATTGTGAAGGAACCCCCTTTCTCACTATCTCAGTACTTATTTTATTTGGTGGGTAATTCCCATGTGGCTGAGGATTTTTCCATGAAGAGAATAAAATTTCTGAGAAAGACTAAGTGAAATTTACAGGACTAGTAAGGTAACTAGTAAGGTAAATAGTAAGTAAGGCAGGTAACTTAATCGTTTATCTGAAGTGATGCAACATTCTTCCCCTCAAATAAAACCTCAAAAGCAAAAAAAAAAGCCTACAACTGATTCAGTCTAGAGGCTGAAGAAGTAGATTTTCTCTTTTCATAATAGTCCACCTATGAACAGCTGAGTTACAAACTCTTGGAAATTACTGTTCTAGTTTTTAAGTTTAGATTCCTCAGGAAAACTCTGGTTGTGTGTTGTTAGAATGGCTGATGTATTCTGACAGCAGATGGATTACCCATTTTTCTAAAAGCTGGTGTAGGCCAAAATTGCTTTGTGGTAGCAACCACCTTATGTGTCACAGTAATTCTGTGTTTCACTTAAGTGATTGAAAATAATTGCTTAATGTCTAAAATGTAGCAATTAGATCTGTGTTCCATAGAAGTTACTGTTAAAATAAACTTCTGATTTTCACTCCTTTAAGACAAAACAAAACAAAACAAAACAAAAAAACCCACTTAACTCATATGTAGAAAAATTTAGCTGAAAAGATTCATAAGGCCCAAGGCTCCATCTCAGAAGGAAGAACACAGAAAATGTCTCAACAAATTTTATTCGATCCTTTGTGAATCTGTATTATGCTATGCTATGTATTAATTATGTTGTGGCAGGGTATTTTTCATGAGACTGCTTCTTTCAGAGCACAGGCTGGATGCACACAGGAGCAGAATTAAGATCTCACAGGGTACCATAAATCTCACCTCGCCCAACTTGCTCTTTCTGGAGTTTGCCACATAAGCATCATTCCTCTGACCTATTTTCAAGCACTTTAAAATAATAACTCTGTTGCCTACTATCTTTCCCTGCATTTTGCCTTAATTTAGTAATATATACATGGAACATCTCTGGATCTTTGGAGTGCTGCAATGATAGTACCCCCTAAATAAGGAGCAAGTGCTATCTGTCAATATGCTGTGTTGTGCAACAGAGTAGGCCACATGAGAGGTCTGCATTACATCATTCGTGGACTTTCCAGGCTTGTAATGTCCTTTCAGTGAACCTGAACTGAGTGTTGAGCTTATAATGAAAACTGAAACCCAGGGAGTTACTTGTGGTTTAGAATTTTTGCACAGTTTCAATATACACATAATGGGAGTCATTGCAATAGGCTAAAGATGTGTTTCAGCCACTTGTGAGGTAGTAATGTTAATAGGTAAGAAATTTGCTTCCTAACATAAAAATTTTTCATTTCTCCATTTGAGAGTTTTTGTGTTGGTTTTGTTTGGGTTTTTTTTTTTAATGAACACAGGGCATCTGTAATATTTTTTGCAGTTCTCCAGTAGAAAACTAGCGTATGTTTCTTTTGCAGTAGAAAAAAAGCATGTATTGCAAAGACTACTTATAGATGATATTCTATAGATGTGTGAGTGCATGATTCTCTATGTTTGTATGCCTGTGTATAAAAATAATGACATATTCACTGGGCTAGAAGAAACAGGGGAAAATTACAAATAAATCCTACAGTTCAATGGTCAGGGTACTCCCCTGGAATGTGGGAGAATCCAGTCACAGTCCCTGAAGAGATGAATGTTAATTATGTACTGGAAGTAGAGTACTTCCAGAGGGAGAGATTAAGAGGTACCTATTCACTAGCTCATGGATTGTCACCTTTGTGGGAGATTTGTGTTCAGCACCAATTGGGATTCACTCAAAAAGTGAGTGCTTCTAGGCAGTAAAAAGCTCAACTCCATGCTGTGAGACAGAAACTCTCCTCCTGACCACGAAGTTTTGACCCTGTAAGTGAGAGGAGCACACCTTGCTTTTTAAGCCTGTGATGTCTTGAGACTAGCATTACAGTTCAGGTCTAGCAAGACTGTGACAGCCCTTTCTATGACATTTTGTGGTCTGGGGCATTTCTCTGGTGGAAGCAGACACATAAGAAATGCAGATACCTACAACATAAAGGAAGATGGTGGTGGTGAGATAGCATGGAGGGAGGACAACAGGAGAAGGAGAATCTGAATCTTGTATTTTAGTGTCCCAAAAAGTCGATGGTTTTTCTGTATTCAGCCATGGGAACATAGTGTTAATTTTTTTCCCTTTCATTTCCAGTGTACACTTCTGGCCCTGTCTTCTCCTCTGTTTTCATTGCCACAGTTATTCCATGCCAGACCTTGGAAGTTAATTGCTTTAAGGGCTATTTTCATGGAGCTCCCTTTTTGATGATGCTGGCTTGAAAGTCATCTTGGTATAAGGCTATTCTTAGCTTTCAGTAGGCCTAAGAACCTTTGCCTTTGCTTGCTCCGGAAAAGTCAAATGAGGGGTCCCAAGATCATAAGCCAAATGACAAGCTGGGGGAAAGGGTGCACCAGGAAGCAATTATTCTTTCTCCCACCCACAGCTGCCATGTGTCAAGGTCCTTTCTTTTCACACTCAAGTCCAAAAATTTTGTCTTCTGAACTGTTACTGTCTCTGTCTTTTGTGCTTCACAAGCAATGCTTGAGAACTCTCTCCAAGCCTTTCCTAACTGACTTCCAAATACAGCTATAGAGAAACCATATTTACATCTAATGACACACCTTGATAAATATGTAGAAGTTGCAGTCTTTAAAAGCAAAATGGTCATTCATCTTTTGTCTTAGATTTGGCATGCAAAGGAAAACTTTATAAATCCAGACTGAAGAGGTGAACAGGAAACACAATGGAAGTCCTCATATTTCTACCAAACTACCCAGGTATCTTTCCTGCTTGGATTTATTTTTAAATTCAATTAAGTGTTTAAAATATTTAACTGACTAATGGAAAATAGTTTATCCAAATGATATTTTTTGTTTGCTTTTAATCAGGTGAAGTACTTCTTAGATTACAAAAGAAAGCAGTTCCCAGACTGTATAAAAGCAGGTAAATTTTTAAATCTTGAGAGAAAACCTGGTGTGCTCAGCTTTTAATCCTATTTTCAAAAATTTAGTTATATTCAGATAACTTGGATAATCCTTAGGAAGGAAAAAAAAAGCTGTGTTTCTTACAAGACCCAAAGTTCCAATAAATCATTTGGGGCTGAGGTAGTGAAAGCAATGCCAAACTGAGTTAATTTGGAGATTGGCCCCCATAGCTAATTTGACAAATGGCACTGAAATTTAACTGGTATTTTTTTCTGTGCATGCCATTTTTGTTTGGTGGCTGTAAGGGTTATTAGCATGACTTGTTTCCTTCATGTTACTGCTTTTCATAAAGTTAACTAGTAGAAATAGTGCCAAGAAAGAAAAAAATATTCAATTGGTTCATGGTTTAAAGTAATAAAATGATACTTTATTAAAATGGCAACAATCCTGCCCTTACAAAATTAGCTGGTACAAAACTAGAGTTGGTTACAAACTATATGCAAAATATACAGCAATAAAGAGAAATGCATATTTGCCCATTGTTTTACTGAATGTCATAAACAAAGCCAACTAAAATTCTGGGAAGTAATGCTCTGCTTGTTTTTCTAAGTAACACTAAGAAGCTGCTTAACTTAAATGGTATACCATGAGAAAATAATTTCTAATTATTTTAAGTAGTATTTAGATCAATTCATAATAATCTTATTATCTTTCATGTTTATGTCAGTATTAGATTACTTTCATGTTTGTTTAAGCTCTTTTGATTTTTAGAATGTTGGTTTCAAAGTAAAATTGAGCATAGTTAAAATAATCAATGTCCTTTGTGGTTTCAGCATATGCATAGAACAACAACAGTTGAAAGGAGCCTAGCGCTTTCTTATACAAACTATTAAGCTTTTACTGAAGAAAAACAGAATTATCTAGCTAATTATATCATTCATTATTGCTACCTGCATATAGTCAGTAACTTACAGTCTATTAAAGAAAACTAGGGTGAAAGAGATATGCTGTGAGAAAGAATAGCAGCTGGGCAGCCTCAATCCCTGTACAGCATTGCTCAAAAAAATGGTCTTTGTTTGCTCATATGAAAGACTGGGAGTAAACAACTGTGGTACTGAAATTACTGGATTTCACCTGGGAAACTCTGCATTCACTTTTTTGCTCTGCCACAAACTTTCTGTATGACCTTTGGCTGATTATTTCACTGTCTCTGAACTCTGGTGTGGAGCTAAAAGGAGACAAGGTGCTTCCTTTCTCCTGTCCTTTGCCTACAACTGGACTGTAAGAAACCTGTGTTGGAGGTTATATCTGTTCTTTGTGACATGCTGGTGTAGTCCATAGCCTGGTAGGGCACCTGTCTTGGCTGCAGCCGCTCTCCCAGGTTGTACAGTGAGTAATGATACTAATCCAACAGGCCGTCTGTACATGAAAGCACTCATTAGCTTCACTAAGATTTCCACTGGAGTCATAATTGCAGCAGTGAAGTGCTGACAATTTCTCAGCATGGGTCATCTTCTGAAATATTTAATGGGAGTGAAAAATACCTGAACTAATTGCTAGTGTCTTATTCTTTGTTGTTTTTTTCTTTGCTTCATCCTCCTGTGCTTTGTGCCTTGCTGTCATGAAGGCAAAATTAACATTTTGCAAGGACTCTAGGGGCTCCATTGCAACAGAAGAAGCAATAGGTGTAAAGGGTTGGCAACACTCAACAGGGTGCTCTCTACTCCTACTCTCCTCTGAGAGAGATGCCTGGGGTAGGCTGTTGTTTCTGCTGGTTTATGGATCTAGGATTTTTACTGACAGAAGAAACTGAAGCATGGAAGGAGAGGGATTAAATTAATGTCCAAGGCACAGCTGAGCTTTCTCCAGATCCAGAAATATAAAAATACTATATTGAGTCTAGTCTAATTTTTTTTAAAGTCCGCCTACGGATTTTTGCTGCTTCTCCATCTCAAATGTGAGCAATGTATGTCCATTACAAGTTACCAAACTGTCATAACACCAAGTCACTGTACATAGAGAGCATCCATGAGATAACATATTGGTAAAAATATATTAACTGATCCTGCACAATTTTGAGATTATTGTCTTATCTTTTGCAATAAAAGGACACTTCAAATTGCTCTTTCCAAAATAGTAGTAGAGTGTTTTCTTTTCTTAGAAGCCATTTTTTAAGCTTCCTTAACATTTCAGCTGTCTTTGTATAAATCACTCAGAAAATATTTCTACTCTGACGAAAGCATAGAGCCTGCTTTGCAAGATCCACAAGTCGGATTTGCTAAAACATCATGTTTCTTAATACTGGAATGCAACACACTACTGGTATGTGGCAAATTTTATTTGCTATGTTCGGTGATAATACCAGTGTAGCATTGTGTTAGCAGACTAACACATTTTTATTTTAGCAAGTTTCTCTTTTGCGGCTTTAAGTTCCAGGTAGTAGCTCAGACTTTCAGACCATTTGGTAACTGGAAATAAATGCAAGGAGAATATTCATCTCAAGGAATTCAGTATGTTTCAAAGAAGATAACTTTTGGGTCTGTATGCCGTTTGCATCTTTTTGATGAGCCCTGCTGTAAATTGATTTATGGAGTTCAATATTTCCAGAAGTACACTACATATTGACAGGTACTGATACTGACTTATTTAACAAATGTTTGCTGCCTTCTGTTTCTGATTTTTTCTCTGCTCAAGGGGACTTCTAATTCTCTGACTATTGGTCAGCAACACTTCCTAACACTATGGAAGAACGGGACAAATCCTCCACTTTCTTTTTAAAAGGGTGTTCATGTGTGTAAGAAACCTACTTGATAACCGTACCTGTCATTAGCCAAAATGTCCAGGTCTACATCAAAATCACTCCTTCAATATTCATATGTTTTCAGATCAGGTTACACCACTGAAAAAGAAAGAGGAAGGTTCCTAATGTGCAGAAGATTCCCTCTTCTTTTGAGAAGGGCCATGCAGAAAAGTACAGATACATTCTGAGTATTCCTGTTGAATTGTACATGGATTTATCTCTCACAAAGCTGGAAATAAGTGAAGCTGTTAATCTGTAATAAGTGAATCCCAAAGGAACCCATGATGACCTAGGCATATATCAAAACAAATGACAACTTGAAATACTTAGCAGAAATAAACTACATGTAGGAGTCAACAACTGCACTTAACTATGAAACTGCATTTGGCAAATCATAAAGGAGAGATTTTTGGAAATTGTAATTTCATCTTTTTTGCTGTAATGGATTGTAGGAAAGCTATAAATACCATGAACTACTCATGCAGGATTATGAGGTGAGACAGAGGTGAAAAAAGTAAATGAAACAACCTGAAGAGCAGATTTTTCAATAACCAGTCAGGCTAGAAACAGGTAGTTATTAATATAGAAGTCAAAATAAGTAAGTAAAAAATTTTTATCATAAAATATTTGTAATATGCCAACGTAGCAGTCTGAAAGTCAGAAAATAGTGATTACTTTGTAATAGTTGGCATGCAATTTGAACTTACTTAGGAAAAAAAAATGCAATCGTACTTAACTTAGGAAAAAAAATGCAATCATACTTAAGTTGGTATAGATGTTCTAAGGAAAAACCTAGAGGGGAAAATATATACATATGGGAATCAAAAGGGAAACTGTATTTATTCTTATTAAAAATAGTATTTAACTACAGACTTAGAGCATACCAAGAGGCAATTGTGATCAGGAAACAAAGAAAACAAATCTTCTGTGAACTGGTTATTCTGTATGATAAAAAGGGCTGTAAAAGAGGTGAAGTTTTAGCACTGACAGATTGTAACAGTGCATTTGATTGAGTGAGCTTCAGTGGGACCAAGAATTTATTTCATGTCCCAAGAAGCACCAACCAGCAAAGATATTCCTTAAGGAAAATTGGCTCCAGAAGAAAAAAACTTTTATGTCATGCCAGTTCTAATGATTTTTTTTGCAGATATAGAAGTATTTATTGTCCCTTTCAAACTTTATGTTCCTGGAGTCAGATGTTTCCCTGAGACCCTCATCCAACAATTAAAAAAAACCAAAACAAACAACAAGCAAAAAAAAAGTTTACATGTTGAAAATATTGGTTTTACTTCAGTCTCCTGAATGCTGAACACTTTCATTTGGCAATGAGGGAAGAATAAGAATTCAATAAAAGGCTCTTTGAAAAAACAGAAGACTAAGAATCTCATAAATGATTAGCATGTAATTTAATAATCAGCCTAATTCCAGACAAGACTAACTAAATGTTAAATAATAAAGAAATAAGGGAACACTTGCTTTCTTTGAAATACAAATTTTGAACAAGTGCAAGGAAATTATTTACTAATTTTATAATAAACTTTTGGGATTCACTTTTGCAGTACATTCTATGCTGTATAAATACCATACTTATATGTATAATTATTATGCATAAAAATATAAAGTGATAAAATCATAATTTTATAAACAATACTTTCAGCTATTGCATTAACTAAGGTAAAACTAGGAGTGCTAGCCATACTTATGCTTCAAAAATAAAATGTCCCATTAGCCTCAGAAAGACTAAATTATTGTTGTGATAGAATTTGATAAGAATAGGTATTTTTTATGCACTAAATGCTGAATGTTTATCCCAGTTAACTTCAGCTGCTGAACTGTGTTATTCCTGTCTTCCATCAATTGTTAAGGAAAAAAAACCCCAACACATTAGCAATGTTTCAGATCATAGCATGTGTTGATTTGCACTGTGAAGGTGGTTATTGCTCTCCACTGCCATGGGTTTGCATTGCCAGCTTAGAATGTTTGACTAGAGGACCTCTTGATGTCTCTTCTAATCTAGCTTAACCTATGAATTACTCTGTGTTCTTTAGTCACCTCAAATAAGAACCCAAAGGCTTTCTCCACATTAATGGTTTAGTTCAGCTCCTGAAATTTATCTCTCAGAGTCCTCCCCATTCCTGTGCTTTAGTTCACATTGGGACGGACAACCTGGGTGATACAAAACTGTTAAGATGCACCTGTGGGAGTGCACTTATATAGGATTACAGTTCCAACAGAGCATTCGGTCCACTGGGACCACACCAGACTTAGTCCAAATTAAAACACACTGGAAATACATACAGTGAGGATATTGGTCCTTAGTACCAACTACTGTGCTCTGCAGATCCCCCTCTATTGCTCTGTTACTTGTTAATGTGGAGACAGACAGGGTTGACAGTAATGAATCCAAGCCTCCAGGCTAAGTGTGCAAATGAATCCACAAAATGCAGACCAAATATTGTTACTATCTGAAAGTGAGGAAGATTCAGTTCACTAGCATTTTAGAAGAACTTCTGGTCTGTTTGCCCACAAAACAGGTCAACCACCAAAATACTCAGTCATTTAACAGAGTTCATATGGGATCACAGAAATAATTCAGAAAAAATTTGCTACAGAGTTGTACAGTTTTCAAAAGATTAATTTACCTTTTTTATTTCTTTTTCTTGGGAATGTTACACAGACTGTACAACCATATAAATACTATAAGTATCAAGTATAAATTTGCTTAACCTTCTAAAACAGACATTATTTATGCATAGCCACAATCATGATGAAAAAATCAAATATTGACAGCGTTTGAAATAAAAATGCTTCATGTTACTGGCAAGACTAATTGCTCTTTCTGATGAATCTTCTATTTTTAAAATGGCCTGATCTACAGAAATAGATTACTAGAAGCCATGCATGGTGCTAGTAAACATTTGAGATGGCAGGCGTTCAAGCCTCATCTGAAAAATTCCATTCTTAGTGTTGCTTCTCAAAAAGAAGCAGCAGTGCTGAACGTCTTACTATTTCACCTCTAAAGTTACTGGACTGTGTCACACTAAGAGCAATCAATATTGGTTAATAGGCCAGATCTGTGTTATTAGTATTTTTTACAACCTTGACATACTTCATTTTATGTACAGATTGCCTATGAAAACTTGGGCTTATATCTTGTCTAGACAATGCCTTACATGGCCATTCAAATTAATAATGTGCCAGAATTATCCTATGCTTAATGCAGCTGTGCTCTGTATTGACTCTGAAAATTAAATTTACTTCATGGTGCCTATTGACAGCTGGGTCTCAAGCATATTTAATGGATTTGAATGGAGTTTGGGCTATGGCTTATGCCTCCAAGCAAAATGTTAATAGCTAATAATTTTCATTAAAAGTGAGAGCGTTTATCTATAAACGTTGCATTTCTCAGTATATGAAGTCAACATAAAAACAAGTTTAAGATCACCTTTCAGTTCACTGAAAGCACCCAGAAGGAATCAAGAGAAAATAGAAATAACCTGTTTGCTATCTTTAAATGCAATTCATTGGCTTATTAACAAGGTATTTGCAAATATGTGTTAAGGGAATCCTATTCTAGTTGAGAAAAATAGCTTTAGTTCCAAGAAGGCAGAGACAATACCTCCAGTTGCATCTAAACATAATGAAAAACCTCATACATAATATATTTATTGACAGCCCTGGAAATTGAACTTCTTTATTTATTGACAGCCTGCACACAGCATAGGCAGTGCAAGTTTCTCTCACTGCTAAGCAAACATACTTTTTGCCTGGACAGAAGAAACTACTTTTTCTGAAGGAAATAGAATTTATTCACCATATCCAGTTGTTCCTTGAACTCTCTATGAAATGTCAGAAAGGGCTGTAAGCCAGTTTCAATTCTGCTGGTCACTTTTGTGTTCTGCCATATGTTTTCAAGAGAAACAGAAACACATTTTAGTCACTACTAATATAAGATTGACTTCTGCCACTAAATCTACAGTTAGGCAGATACACATCTAATTAGGTAAATAACCAACCAACTTATAATTAATATGAAAATTGATTGTTTTGGTTCTAGTAGCCACCGAGTAGGCAGGTAAAATTGGCTGGTTTTGCCTTCCCCCACCCCCTCTCCCATGAGAATTTCTTCCCACGGATCCTTTGTAGTGTTACAGTGCAAATGGAAGTATTTGCTTGAGATAAGGGCTGCTTCCTGGCCTCCAGTCAGGATAGACCTCCATAATGTCAGGATGAAGGACTGCGGTATGTTTTGCACAAACTGTTTGCTGAATATAGAAAACAGGCAGCTTAGGAGAGACTGCACTGGGCTTTAGCAGAAATCAAAGCAGGCCTGAAACCCAGATAAAAGTGTCACGTGCTATAGCAGGCATTGTGAAGTCCATTAGCAGATACTTTGCCCGTTCACCTTATGTGTAGCAAAACTGTTTCTATTTAGGACCTTCCAGAATATGTTGTGTGCAGAACAAACCACTGAAAAACGTATATTTCTTTTTTTTTTTGCTTGTTTTCTCTCTTTCCCTACAGACTCTTTTAACACATTCACTATAAAAGGCTGTGGTAAGATTAAGTGGAAAGAAGAAAGCATACATATTCTAGATGTAATATCTATACAGATATATAACAGAGAAATGTTAGACATATGCATATGTACACACACACACACACATATATATACACTTACATAGAGATACACATGCACATAAACTTACAGAACAATCCATAACCCAGAGAAATATAATAGAAAATACATTAGAAAACAGAAAACAACCATGACACCTGGTTCAGCTTCCTAGGAACTGTCAGAACAACTGCAGTCTCTGATATGCATTGCAGGCAGCAATGATAGAAAAACAAAACCAAAACCCCCCCCCCCCCCCCAACAAAAAAATAGTAGTTTGATGTGGCACAATGTTAAAAAGATTAATCAAAGTTCAGTATATCATAGATAAAGATCAAGAATGGACAGTGGCATACAGGCCAACACACCATTGAGTCGCAATTAAAAAGAAAGCAAGAAATCATGTTATTACCAGCTGGCACATCTTCCATAGAAGGGAAAACTTGTGTGATATTCCACGGTTTCAGCAGAGATGTGTGATGTGAAGCAAATGTACAAAGGCTTCACACAAAACTTTAGTTCAATTATTTTCTTCCTCAGATTGGTTCACCTTTGAGTTCAAGAATTTTAGGGATCAATAGTATCTTTAATTGAAAATGGCTTTTTCAAGGCAAATTTCAAGAAGATTTTTCCTCTTAGACTTCCTACTGAATTCAGTCCCAATGAGAAAGCAATTTTACCTCCTTACAGAAGGAAATTATTTTGTACACTGTGACTCTTTCATATACCCCAAGATTTGAGAGATCTGATTGCATTTAAGAGATTTTTAAGCCAGAATCTCAGGACTGCAGCCCCATGTCTTGTGACAAAGCTGACTACAATTGTCTTTCCTTCTACAGCATTTTTTCTGCAAGTAACCACGACAATATTGTGCCTCTTCCTCTCAACATTGCTTGGATTTGTCTTTTATCCTCTCTGACTTGTTTTGATTGCTGACAGTCCTGCCATGCATTTTGCCTTTCTGACAATCTGCACAGATCCCAGCTTCTTGCAGAAGTCCGAAGGGCACAATTCCCCCATCTCTTTTGTACCAAAGAGCATTATTTGTAACCTGAAATGTATGGCTTTTTCTTACATTAAACAAATCAAGAAACTACGGAGGTCCGTCTTATTGGAAAAGGAGAAACATTTAACTCATGAAGACAAAAGTGAATGTCTTTCAAAACTCCAACTAAAACACTGGTTGGACAATGTATTTTTGTGCTGATAAAATGTTGCTATTACTAATGATGTTTCTTGGTGCCAAAAGTTTCTCTTCCTGTAACTCTAAGCAAACAAAAGAACAAAGATTGTTTCAGAAATGCTGTCAGAACTGTCCAAATTGTTCAATTACAGTTTTTCATTCTTCAGATAAAACCCAGGAAACTCACCTAGTCCTCCCTAACACAAAAGAAAGTCACTATTTTTTCCCTTGTTTTGCACTTACCTTCAGAAATGCATCAAACTTTTCAAAATTGTCGCCTTTAAATTTTTGCCGGTGTTGATGAGGGATGAAGAAGTGCATCATGTAAAAGTGAAAATGTGTCCCAAAAAAGTACTTTAATAGCAGATTCCTCCCCCTCACATGCCCAAAAAAGTAATCAGCAGGTGTTTTCCTCCTTTCTTTTCTTGCCCCTTCCCTTCTCTCTTCTTTTTTTTCTTTTGATAGGGAAAAAAACCCCAAAAAAATCCCTATACCCCTTTGGGGCTTTCCTTGTGAGGGAGTGGTAAAGCAGGACTAGACTCTATAGATTTCATAGATTTTAAATGACAGGATTTGGGAGTCATATTTTTGGCTCACGGAAGTGAGCTTGGTTCCTAGATTTTACACAATAGCCATAGTGTGACACTTTGTGACTTGAAATTTCCATGACATGTATGCTTTTAAAGTAGAGACAACTAAGACATGCCTTTTATGCTATTTTGCTCTTCCATAGCTACAGAAAACAATAGCTACAAACCTTAATTAATTTCTATAATAAACGTCCTGATAACATCCACTCATGGGCCATTTTTAATTTTGAAATATAAGAAACTAAATAAAATAATTTCCTAATAGCTAAAATAGACTGCTCCTAGAATACATAATCTAATGAACTACTGACAGCACTGGAATTTTGCTAACTGCTAACAGGTTTTTCTTCCCAATACAAACCAGTCACTAACCTATGAAAAATAGTAAATATATAAATCGTGTATATTTCACCTAGCACAAATTTCAGTAGTTTGGGAAGGATGGATGATGCTGTATGAAGCAGCACTTCTGAAAAATGGTGACTAGGACATGTGCTGGTAGTTTGGATTTTCTAATGAAGTGTGCTTTTATATCCCTTTAAATCCTTCTAAAAATTAAGTATATTGTTCATAATTTTACCTGCATTACTTTCAATCTCCAGATGGATTTTATTTGCATAAGAGTTCCCAGGAGGGCTTTGCTATAAAGAAGCCTTGCTGAACACATTACAGAACTAATCATTTTTTAGACAGACATTTGTAAATAAAATAAAATATCTATACAATATGTCATATGTGAAAGGTTAGCCACTGTGCACAATAGCAAAATAATTTAATTTTAGATAAATGACTTTGCCTTAATTAATTATGAGGCGAACTGAGCCTCAATTCCTAACATATTTAAGGAAGATTATTCCTGCCAAAAAGTGGGTTGTAAAAAAAATATAAGGCTAAAAACCACTTTCCCTTCACTAACTAGTGTGAGCCTTAAAGTTTCTGCATGCAGGGGAAGCGCTTAGAGTCAGCTCTCAAGGCTGCTTTGTATCACTACATGACAGGAAAGTGGCTATAAAAACTACAGAATTGACAATTATGGGATTTATTTGACCTTTTGAAATGGTTCCCCATAAGAAAGGAGAGCCTTCAAAGGTAGTAAGGTGACAAAATCAACAGGATTTAATCTCTAACTACTGGTAAGCATCTAGAGCGAAGTTCAACAATACATTTGAGATATCTTTTTTACAATAGTACTTGTGGTGGCCCACACAAGTATGAGGTTTAAACCCTAATGTTTAAATTGATACATATAGGAACAAAAGAATTGACAAAAACCCCCATGAGGTATCTCTCTTGATTATTTTCCACCCTGAAACTTTCTTTAGGAATCACTGTCGTAGCTGCCATTTGGAACTACAGTCACATCCTGTAAGCAGGTTCACAAGTGACTGTTGATACCTTCAGGGACTTCCAGTAAATCCTATAAACTCTTCAGAGAAGCAGAATTACTCATGTGCATAATTATCTGAGGGAAAGATAATTATCTATTACTAGTTTCCTTTAAAGCATTAATTTATAATAGTAACAGTGTATCCCTTTTAGTGGAATATTATTGCAATTGGCCTAATATGTGTTTTTTATCTTTTATCTGCTGAGGCCTGAGGGATAGAGGGAGGGAGGAAGGAGAGGGCAAAAAAACAGTAAACCAGTGACTGCTCTTATCTTTGACATGCTGTGAATAGACAGGATATTAGACTAATACCCACAAAATCACAGATAAATTATTATCTTGTCTTGATTACTACTGCCCTTTAACAGGCTTCTCTTTTTAGCCATAGACATTAGTTCTAATTTATTTGACACAAATTTTAAGGCCTTCTGCCAAGAGGAGAGGAAAAGCTTCATGAAAATGTTCTTAGCATAAATTTGGGACATCACTTGTAAAATGAGTTGATGAAAAGAAAGAAAGGTCTTTTTACTGAAACCAGAGGATCTCCCACCTGAAAGCAGTTCTGGTTTATATATTTTACCATGTATTTATAATAAAGACTTAACTCACCTTTGATGTGAACTTCCTAGCAAAAGCTGAGGCTTAGAGACTGTCTATATTATAAGCACTTAATCATAAAGTACAGGAGAGCACACTGCATACCTTCATATGATTTCCTTACAGAATAACCTTTAGGAACAAGAAGCCTTTCATTTTTTCTCTTGTGTTTCTGTGCTAATTAATTTTCAAGAAAAGTCAACACTTTATTTCAGCTGCCAGGGAAATTATTTGCCTTGCTGTAGGAAAATGTATAACTGTATTATGATATTTGCTTGCTATTGGCAATGTTCCTAACAGCCTGGAATGCTTGTGAATAATGTTAGTGTTACTTTGTTAGGTGTATTTTACAAAGCATTTTTCAAATATTTTTGGATCCATTTCTGTTGAGTGATATGTGCTATTCTTTCGTGGTTACACAGGTTCAACTTATAAGCAGTTAATTTGGCTTGAGTTTTGTTTGCTTGGCTTTACCATTTTGATACTTCTAATGTTGAGTACATAAAAAGTAAACGCATTAAAATGTATATTTATATTACCAAGGGTCAATGGGTTAGGAGGAAGGTGTCTGCCCTGCATTTTCCAGTCCATCCATGGATTTGCAGTTACAAAAGTTACTGTTTTCTTCATTTTGGCTGGTTTCCATTTTATGTCAATCCTAGACAGTTTTGTGTGTAGTGAAGCTATTGCTCAGTAACAGGAAGCCACATTTTCCCTCCTGCCATAGCTTGTTTGGGCTCTGGTATCTGCAGTCCTTCTCATGTCCATGAAACTTCGTCTAATCGTTATGGAATAATTTGTGTTGGGGGAGACCCCAGCCACTCTTCTGTCCCAAACAGGGCTATCTTCAGGGTTAGATCAGCTTGGTCAGGGACTAGTCCAGATGAATTTAACCATCTGAGGATTCTAGCTTTAGAAAAAACAAAACTGGGACTTGCTCCCAAGACACAGATTTAAGACACACAGCGTCTACTTCAAGACAATTAATTCATTACACTATGATTTCTACATACCTATGGTTGTGAATGGGAGCAAGTCAATAGCAACAAGCACTTTAATTAATATTATCTGAATATTTCACAAGTACTTAAAAGTAAAGGTCTAGAAGGAAAAGAGTGAACATTATTAGTTGACTAAGAAGTTTTGAGTGGACTGCTTGTCCTTTTCTAGGTATTCATTCAGAAGAAGCACTCATGAATACTCACATCAAAGCAGTCTTTTCTCCAGAACTAATAAAATATATTTCTATTCTAACCTTAATTCTGAAAAGACTCAGATGTCTGATTGAATTCAGGGATTGGAACTAGTTCCAATTAAATAATCTACCTAATAAAAATTGCTATGAAATTAAATCAAGAAAATAGTTTTGAAACCCTCAAAAATAATTTATACTTTTATTCATGGAGCAATGATATTGAAAAATAACAGAAAAACAGACATATTAATTCCTGTTTTCTAAATTTTCTTTACATATATACCATGACATTTTCATCAGGCTTCTGATACAAAGACCAAATTTAGGTATCCATAAAGCTGGTGAATTGAAATTTCCAGCCATCTAATTAGAAATTATGTGTGCGTAAGGAGTAAAACTAATGGAAGGTTTATTAAAAAAAAAAAATCTGTTTAAGACTTAGCTCAAGAATATATAAGAAAGGCAATTTGCTACAACTGCTAACAATAACATATTAACATTGAGACATGTCACAGTTAACGACTGGAGTTTTCAAAGGCAATTGTTAAACAACTTCGTGCAATAGGAAGCAAGACGGTTTGGAATAATATTATTTATTTGGATTAAATACTACATAAGAGAAATTTGCCTGAAGTAAAATTACACTAAAGAGAAAAAAGAAGCTGAACTGTTTGACTTCAATAAATCTAAAGGTTGAACAGTCAAACCCTAACTGAAACACAGAGGAAACATTCATCCGGTTCTTTGTTAGAGATTCCTTTTAGAAATTTGCCAGAATAGTCATAATAAGAGGTGTAATTAAGCAATCAGCCTTTTCAGAGATATATCTGTAATTGCAAACAATGAAGTGTCTTATTGTGGATTATACTTCATGCAATTTAAGAAAAACAACTGTAATTGTAAGTAAAGCTCATGGCATCATACCTCATGTTTGCACAGGTGTGATGTTTTATCAGACTGAAAGTTTTCTTTAACACAAGAACAGTATAAAAATACCTTACAGCATTGCCAGAAGTAATTGAATGATTAACAAACAAGTGTATTCACCTGTTTAGAAACAGCTCTCCGTTCTTTTTTTGCAGTGTCTGCACTCCATTACTTAAATCAAAGTGCTTTGAGTACAGAGGTTATTTTAAGCCTTTTTGTACTCATCTGGCTGGTCAGGGATTTTTTTGCATTATGGACAAATATAGTGCCACTGGGTCTCAAATATGTGTGTGGATCAGGAAGCCTATGGTGGGAGTAGACAGCCCACATTGTCTCCTTATTGATCAGTGTTTCTAGATGGGGAGAAGTGTTCCTATTGAAGGAACTGATCCTGATCCCACTCAGGGACCCAGGCAGAAGAAGGGAGCAGCAACTCTGAAGAGATTCCCAAACAGCTCTCCTGTGCTTGTTGGTGCAGGCTGAAACTAGCAAGATGTTTTAGGAGGAAGAATGCTTGGCCATCACGCAACCACTCGATCACATCCTATTTCCACTAGCACACAGCACCTACTTAATCCATAATATTCCATGCTTTCACACTCAACTTTCTGGTTCATGGTACATCTGGTAGAAGGAATACCTGACTGACATCCTTACATCTTGCTTGCAATTGTGTATACCACCTCCTCTCCATTTGTCATCATGGAAATTCCCTGGATGGTAACAACTTCGGTGGGAAAGCAATTGTATATTTTTTGCTGCCTCTGGCTCATGTTATAGAGCAGTTTTGCGTTTCTTTTCTCATCTGCAGTGGAAGAGCCTGGAGACATAAAAGGGCATCTAGAAATATGATCTTTAGCTATCTATAATAGCATCAAGGGAGCAAAGGACTATACTTTTGGAATCAATATTTAAGAGAATATCGTTCAGTGGCCAGTGCTGAAACAACATGGCTTGTTGTTTCAGTCTGTGGTCACCATCTTTTTTAAAGGTAAAGTACAGGCAATTATTGTAACTGTTCTTATATTGGGAAATTTTAATTTTTGCAGGACTGTGTCATTGAGTTGTTGGCAAGAAGTCAACGTTCCACAAAGGTAAAATAAGATATTCTAAAACAATATATGTAATATTTCCAGAAATTAAATGTGGACCTATATTGTTTTAGTATTTAAAAAATGAAAATACTATAAAATACTCAATAAGCACAACAGCATTATATGTTCTTGATTTCCAGTGATTAAAAGTTGACCATACCTGATCTATGGCAAAAAATCAAAATGTGTAAACCCCTGAAGTAAACAGTGGTGTTTTTCTATTATCTTTATTTTATGTGCAAACTTTAGGCCAGATTCTCAGCTACTGTACTGTAGATCCTTTTCCTTCAATATAGATTTACTGTTTATACCATTTTATGATTGTGCCCCTATTGAAAAATATGTTTTCAAGGGGTTTTTTTACTTTT
>VZTJ01004314.1:678-36808 GCA_013397795.1 Orthonyx spaldingii | reverse complement strand
TTTTTTTTTTTTTTTTTTTTTTTTTAGTTATGGGGAGAAATAGTTGAAGATCATTCTGATATTTTCTTGCTTGTGTCTGACGGTTTTATCTTCCATCTTTAAAATATGTTGTTTTAAATTTTTGTGAATTTCATACCTTAAATCTGGTAGTATCATTAGACAGGACTTAGCAAGGTAAATAATTCTCATGTACTAATACACACACATACACAAACACACTTGCACACACAGAGATAAGAATTTGCAACCTTCTAATCTATTACCTCTTTGCTGTCAAACTACCACTGTGCCAAGTTTTGATTAATTCCAAGAAGAGGTGTAAGTATAATGGGAAACAATGATACACCTGGTAGGGTTGTGCTTTTAAGGGACTCTTTTTATTGGTATTACTGTTGAACTGAAATGGTCAGGGAAAATTGTGAAGGTCTGGCTAAATTATTTATCACTTTTCATTTTAAATTAGTTTTCTACTGATATTTTATCTAAGAGATCATATCACAGATTAAGAACTAAATGAGCTACAAACACAAAACAAAATGGCTATTTTTGCCACAAAAGGTTTACAAAAAAAATATAGGACATTCCCCATGGCAATGCTGAACTGACAGCTAAACCCTCAGTGTTGAAGACCAACTCTATGTTGATCTTTTCAGAATCATTTTTGTGAACATATGTACATGGTTAAAGCTGACCAAAAAAAGAGAAAATTAAATACATGACGTTGCATTCCTTATAATATGTTGATTGCTAACTTGTACCTAGTTGGGCAATTAAATCTGGTAATAATCTCTCACTCCCTTCCTGCAAATTCTTGAAGCACCAGCCGGTTGACATGGATGATCTAAATCTGTCATGTTGCAAGTGTGGCATCAACTCCTAATGTTAGACTGAGACAAGAAAGAGATCTAAGATTTCATTGGTTCAGCCTTTTTTTCCATGTTCTTAATGTAGTTTAAAGGAATGTAAGGAAACTTAGTGGAGCCCTGAATCTAACAGGCATTCTGTATTCCTAAACTTGGAGAGACTCTCTTGGTGGGAAAAGGAGGTGAGAAACTGGAAACTACCTACAAAAATGTTAATAAAATTGTGGAAAGAAATAATTTGTTGTGCATATGTTGTTGTATGTTCTTTTAAAATATTTTAATAACAACTAATTGGCCAGTTAAATTAATATGGGTATACTGAGCCAAAAAATTTCAGGCATGTGAAAATAAGCAGTTTAACTACATCATGCTGAAATGAAGAAAGAGTTACTTGCTGCACACCACAAACTGTGAAAATGCCAACAGTAACAGAGAGTGTGCTTTAAAGGAGCATGTATAAAGGATCATAAACAGTAATTTAAAAAATTTTAGTCTACACTGTTGTATTTCAAGATTAAGTTAATTGAATGTGAAATGTTAGTTTAAGGGGAAGAAAAAGTGATAGATTAAGATTCACAAATCCTGAAGATGAGTTAAGGAATATTAGTATAACTGTAAAATAAATTTGACCCAAGAGCATACAGATAATCATAAGCTCCTTTGTCTTCTGGACCTTTAGGTTTAGTGCTTTATTTTTTATTTTAGTGTCTGAAAAATAGATTTTAAAGATTTACATACTTGCTACAGAACAATATCTTAAAAATGTCTGGATAAAATTATGACTTAGAGGAATTCAGTCATGATAGGCCTTGTATTGAAAAATATGCCATAACAAATTTTAATTCATAATTGTTATTGAATAGCAAAGACAGATTTAATTATCTCCATTATTGACCTGTTATAGGCAAGTACTTTATGTTATAAATCCACACATTATTGCCAAAGAGCAGGCTGAATGCATAAATTCTCTGCTGATTCTCTCAGCAGATTTTTTATGCCAGAAAACTTCTAAAGGAATAAAATATGTCTATCTTCCTCTAGTTCACCTAGCTATATGTGTGCAGACACAGATTTGTCGGGGTTGCAGGCCACAACAAAATAAAATTATTATTTGGGGATTCAAGAGAGTTAAATAAGTCAAAACCTGAAATATTGTATAAGCCCAATTAAAATTTCAATGGTGATAAAGGGGTTTTGATTGGTTGTGGCACTGGACATCAATTACACAGAAATCCTTCAGCATATCTGCCACTCACACCCATCTGTTCCACAGTCATCTAAAGGAGTGATGACACTGTGTGAAAACAGGTAAAATGTGGGATTCTTTTTTTGCTGGAGGAAGGAAAAGGGGGCTATAATAGCAACAATGACCTTGGTACAGGACATTTCCCGGGGAATTGATGACTGCCGTGGACCATCAACTCTCCTAGCTAGTCATTAATCCCCAGGAAATGCCCTGTGTCTGCCTTGTTATTGCTTAATTCAATTATTTGTGGTTGTGGCATATATTCTGTGAATATTTTATTGCTCAATCTGCTCTGCGTCTTACCTCTGCTCCTCTTAAAGTCCATCTCAGTTGTGCAAACCAGCTCAGCTCAAGAGCACCTCACATTTACCAGGAGAGACTATGGTTTGCACATTTCTTTGTGCCTTCTATGTCATTAAGGTATCATAGCTTGAATGGAGTAATAAAAATTGTACTTTTCTATTTATCATAGGAGTTTCATAAATTGTAATGAAAGTGGAATCAGGTTTTATTGGGCATATACATTGCATATATACAATCACCATAACAAAACCAATTGATCCTGCTACTTGAAATGGCATCATTATGCTGAGATTTTTAAGTATGCTGGAATGGTAGGATGCTGAAATAAAGGTAAGAAATGGGATGGTGTGATTCCCTTCTGTTAGGTTGGGTTTTTCCTCCTGCCTTATATCAGTCAGTTCTTGTTTCTAGTTCTGAGGATGCAGCACAACAAAGCATTTAAACATCAGCCTCATTGTTTCCTTTTCACTGCTGCAACTAAATATTTTTTCCTGTCTTTATTTCTGGCATGGAACTGTTCTGTGGAGAACCAGAAATATAAGGGACCTGGATTTTAACCTGCAGAAAAAAGGATACTGGTTTTAAACCCAACAATCCGTTTCACCAATTGGCCTGGCTAGTTTTAAGCTCTGAAATCCATTTCACCAAACTGCCTCACCAACAGTTGTACCAGCACAATGGAGGGCCCTGTCTGGAGGCAGGAAGGAGTGGTGAGGCATAAGGACGGCTTAGCCAGCCTGCCGTGGAAAGAAGCATTCCTCTAATAACAGTCTGAGAGTTTTATTCTCTTCTACACTAAAGGCCTTCACAGTGCTTTGGCTGTGTGAGGGAGATGTTAAACAATCCTAAATACAATCTATGTTTATGTTACTACTAAACATGGAGCATTAGGACATTTCTGAAGGAGATGAAAAGCATAGGTATACAAATGAAAATTGTTAGACAACCTCTGATCACTCACTCAGAACACATACACAGAGGTCTGTGGGATCAGCTGGGATGTGTGAGAGTGTTGAAAGAGTTGGCCAATGTTATTGTGAGAACACTGTGCCATCTCTTAAAGCTCATGGCAGTCAAGCGAAGTTAATAAGGACTGGAATAAAGTTAATGGGCACTATAAGAAAGCTGACAAGTACAATAAAAATACTGACTTATTTAAGCCAGTCTAGTGGAGGAACCAAAATAGTTTACAGATGGACCATATGACATCTTAGGAGAGGCTGAGAGAACTAGGTTTATTCAGTCTGGAGAAGAGAAAGTTAAAGGGAGACTATTGCAGTATGCAATAGAATTGATCAGGGCATGCAGATAAAAAAGCTGAAAGTTCTCAAACGTGCACCAAGACAGTCCAAAGGCCACAGATACAAGTCAAAACATGGGAAATTCTGGTTAAATATACAGCAAATTATTTCTTTTCAGAGAATTCAAATACTGGAGCATTCTGATGAGAGAGATTGTGGAGTCTCCATCCTTGTGGGTCTTCAAGATTTGACAGGATAAGACCCTGAGCTACCTTTATCAAATTACACATTCACTACACCTTTATCAAATTACACCTAAGCAGGGCTTGAACTATATGACCTCAAGTTGTTCCTCTTAAATTATTCAATGGGTCTATGATTCCAAAGCCATATTTGAAGTAACGTGAGGACAACATTTCAAGCACACAACATTTCAAGTACCACCTAAATGGTATGGATATAACTATATAGCATCACCGGGAGTAGTGTATTTCTTTCCCTTTATTCACTAAGAGGCCATCCCCAGGGAGAAAAATCTCAATTTATAACAATTCCGTTAAGTGCTGTGTTATCAACACTTTAACGTCCAAGAGAATTTTAATATCTTAAAAAAAAGCTACCTTGTCCATTAATTAGTTAAACATATTGCCTGTAGTGGATTGGCATGTTGGCATGCCACATACTGTAAGATTGGAAAAGTAGTAATGTTTTATATTTACACTTCTGCTATACTCTTAGCCTCCAAAATCATGCGATATAAAACAAGATTTTTGGAAATGTGATGGGAATTGGTTTTGCCTTTTTCTTGGTATCATTTTCACACAAAAGAAAAAACAGAAGTTATTTTTTAGGAAGTAACATTGTTTTACAGAATAATGTTAGAGACCCTAGCTTCCTTTGAAATAGTACCTAGCCTACATATTTTTTCCATATTTTATTGTTTTCTTGCTAGAGGCAACCCTAGTGATGGTCTCTACCCCTGCCATGAACCTTTCATTTTCAGAAGACTCAGTCAACTACCTGCAAGTCCCATCAGAAATTTTGCAAACCCTGTGCAGGTTTATAGATTCAACCCTTATGTTTCTCATAACTTGGTGAGTGATGGATCCAAGGATGATTGTCTGACCCATTCCATTTGAGGAAACTAAACAGACAAACACCACAGGGATTTCAGTTTTTCATTAATATCACTAAAGAGTGATACAGTGTGATATTCACTGTATTTGAAGTACAGGATAGAAACTCAAAAGATTTTTGCTCTGGACTCAACTCTACAACTTATTTGTGTGTGTCTTCTTGCAACTCACTATGCATTACTCGGTTCCCTAGCTTGAAAAAAATAGGGGAAAAAGCATTGCTGATCCACATTTAAGCTATACACACTCTAATAGTGATTTTTTTTCCAGTTTTTTAAATGTTTTTATTGTTTATAGACAACAAACAGGACAGATACACATATGAAGATACTTCTGTCAGAACCAATTTGTGATTTTGCTTCTCAAAGTGCTTAAAAATAAATGCAAATGGCGTGCATAAGTCAATATGAAGTTTTAGACACAGACAGACACATGACTGCCTATACACACGCAAACGGAATAGTTCTTAAATTCTTAAATGCTGCACTCCTTTGATAGCATAACCATAGTTAATGTTGTGTCAGGGTTTCCACTATAAACCCTCTCTTTTATAACTAGGCAATAAAATTTTACCCCAGGCATGAAGTACCAGGTCTCAGCACAGCGGCTGACATTTTTATACGTACACATTTTCACACACATAAAAAAAAAAAAATTAGTTTAGCTACTTTAATACATGCGAGTATAACTAATATAAAAAAGTTTAAGATACCTTTCAGTTGTAGATATATAATCCACATACACACATACACATTGTGTAACTCCAAACAGCTTGTCTTTGTTACTGAAAGGGTGCTAGACAAAGACAATACATAATCTTCAACTAGAAAATTTCTTCACCTAGAAAACATGCAACCATTACCTATATCTAAAGAAAAAATGTGTATGACCAGATATTTGATTGAAAGTTACTTTGTTCAAGTAAATATGAGCCCTCACATGTGGCTCTATCCCCCACGCCACCAGCATTCCCCTCACCCCTGACATGATACATTTCATTAAACACAGAAGTGCTTTGTTGCATTAGGGAGTTTAAAAGAAGTGGAAAGGTAGGCTCCTTGCACTTCCTATGAGAAATGAACATCGACTTCCTCTGAAGAAAATGTAAATGGATTTACTTAATTGGACTTAGGGCACTGGAGCAATTAATAATAGATTGTGTCATAGTAAGGGCTTTGTTTATATTTAAAGCAATAAATTACAAGTATTAAGTTTATATTTATTCCAAGTTAAACTCATTTGTAATTGACATGTTACTTAGCCCAAGGCTTTTAAGATCTTTTAGTATAATTGAATTAATAGAGAATTATGGATCACTGCATGATAAACAAACAACATGGACTTTAATATGACAGATATGCAGAGAACAGGCCGTGTAAGTAGATCATTATTATCGGTTTTACCTTCAGCAAAAATACAACTGAAATAGCAGTAAAGATTCAGTGCAAACAATGGTGAATGCAAGGATGGTTTCTAAATTTTTTTTCCATTTCTAAATTGATGGTTTAAAAATGCATTTTTCAGTGTGAGGGCATATTAGTCAGTGAAGCAAGCTATCCTATCCCACCTCTTCATCATTGTCTTTCTTCTGCTCTCATGCCATATACTTTGCATTACATTTTTGAAGAGGTCACACCATGCAAGGAATCACTAAAACTTTGGACACTAGATTTTCAAGGGATCCTTCTAGTGCTTTGCCCCCCTCCCCCAATAAGCTTAAGCATACAATTCCCAACAGACCTTTGTTGAAGCAATTAATGAAGGCTCTAACAGTTTCATGGACAACAGTGAAGATCCCATACATGCATTGGCAACTTATTTCCACGTCTAATAGTCCTGAAATTTAATATCTAACTCAAGATGCTTGGTAAATAGGCTCTTTTTATTCCTGTTTACTGTGGCCATGGAGAAAAGACATTTCTCTTCCAGCTGTCTTTTAAGACCAGCATGAGTCAAACACTCTCCCTGTACTTTGCTGTGCATGACATACATTAAAGAGCAGAATTCTCAGCCTGTCTGCACAAGAACTGCTTTTCAGATCTCTGTCTGTTCTCTTTTTTGTCTTACAGAGTCTCCCACACTTCTGTCAAAATGCCCCACCTGAACTCTTCCAAATACTGAGCAGAGCAGAAAGCTATACCATATGTTTGTTCACTTTGCTCCTTTTAATCTTCCCAGGATAGTGCTTATCTTTTTCTCAACAGCAGGACATTATTGACTTGTGTTCCACTTGTGATCCACTAATGCCTTTAAATCCCTGTCTATTGGCCTGTTGCTCAACTGGTTTTTCTAGATCCTGAATTTGTTTGGCTGATTAGGCCTATCTGCACTGTTTCACTTGTGCCTCTTGAACTGCATTTTGGTTTTCTTCAGACCATGCTTTCAACCTGTCCAGACTGTTTTGAAATGAAATCCCATCAATCAGTATAATGCGGTGTTTCCGTCTCAGCATCACCCAAGATTTAATTACTATTCCCCTTCCGTTATTTATTAACAAAAAAAAAACAAAACAAAAAAAAAAAGTGCCAAATCCTGACAGTTATATGCAGAATCACAGTCAGGGCTTCCCAGTAAAAAATACTACTTACCAAATATTTTCGTATTGGTTTTACACTATCCTAAAGTGTACTTAATAAGAAACTATTTTCTTTATAAGTATATTATGAGATACAGTATCACAGTTAAGACTTGACTAAGGCTAAAGTTAACATATATATGATATTTTCTTCTACCCCATCCATATTATGCTTCTCATAGAATAAAATTACATGTGCTTGACTCGATTCATGGTTAAGAAACCCACGTTGACTGCTACTCATTCCTTTCTTGCAGGTAAACAGTTTGATTTGTTATTCCAGTAGGGAGTTTTTCAATTGAATAGTCCATAACTCTCTAAAGTTCTCTCCCCCAATTTTTAAGTTATGTACCATATCTCTTTTTCCTATTTTCCATACCTCATATGACCTTGCAGTTTCTCAAAAGTGAAAGCAACAACCTTAAAAGGAATATTTTGGATTCTTTAAATAAATCCTGAGATTTTTCAGGACCAAATTTTAATTTCATTTAAAACCAGCATTATTCTCTGACCTATTCCTTATACCTTCACCTTCTGGGTTAATTCAGTCCTGTAGCTGACCTCCTTCCACTCTACTACCATGGACATTGTGGTGTTCTCTCAACTTCTCTCTGAAACCCATTAGAAGATCAGAAATCAATGGTCTTCAAAAACTTTATGCTGTAAGTGAAGTTTGTGCTGTCAGTTTATAGTGTTAGAATAGATCTGTTTTGGGATACTTTACCTTTGATACTATTTGTCACCACATTCTGTAGATCAAAAGGTATGATTTGCTAGCTTATAAATTCAGTGTTTGCCTTAAACATTTCCTCTGCTCCAAGATAAAGCTCCAAGACAAATTTTTCTGATGTTGTCTTTCTGCCCAAGAGTTAAAAACATATGCTATTTTATCCTCTAGTTCCTAATGGGCCTTTCTCCTTTCCAGCTTGTCTTACTTTTTGTAAATGAAAGCTATCATATTTCACATTAAGCTAAAATCCATTTCTTGTTTACCAATTTTATTTGCATACCTATGTGTCTATGTGTAATTATATGGATATGTAAATATATGTATATTTGTAAATATATATCTAGTTTTACATATATATGTTTACTAGCATATGTATTTATATAAATTGTTCTGTCATCCTCTTTTTTTTCCTAAACTCTTCTTTGTACTGCTTGTCACATGTTAATAATTCTTGATTATATCTTTCTACTCAGGATGTCAGTTTTTAATTGTGCTGAAGTATGTATTATTTGCTGCATGATGTAAGTACATCATTTTCTGAACTAATCTCAGAGTTGACAAAGTCTTCCTTTTTTCTGGTACTTGCTGTTCCAAGTAATGACCGTTCAAGGAAGAGGAAATGACTTTTTCGTTACTCTTTCTGTTTAGGTAATTGATTCCAAATAACAGAAATCATATCAATTTACTATTTTCTATCAGCCTTATTGATCTGTATCTGTACACTATTTATTTTGTAGGGTTGGGGTTCTTTTTATTCAGTAGGTGGCTAATTGTACACTTGTACTCAAACAAATCTTTTGGGGGTCTTCACTTCAATTTTTCAAGTCAGACCTACTTTAATCAATATTATTATATATATTTATAAAATGTTATATATTACAATATAGACATCTGTGACTTAAAGTGCTATTCATATTTGATTTAGAACTAAGTATTTTAGTACCTTATTGATATTTGTCATTGACTATAGTATATTAAGGTCTTCCATTCTCAGGTGTTATGGCATCCTGAGTTTGAAATTTTCTTTATTAGAAAATTGACCTTTTATTCGAGGGCGTTTGATCAAGATTTTATATTGGTATACTGTGAATGAGCAGATTAATTTAAATGTATTATCACTTTTTGTTTTAAGTTTATTGGGGGACAAAGGAAGTGAAATATCGGAGTTAAAATCTTCCTAATTTACTGTGAGAAGATGTTAATCACACAGGTAAAATTTCTAGACTCTACCAGTAGGAAATAATAGAGCATATTTTTAGGTTTCTAATTTAATATATAGTTGCAATCATAAAATTCTCTTATGAGATTAACAATACTAAAAGGAATGTGTGAATATTCATTTTCTTTACTTATGAAGCTTTACTAGCAAAAGTGAAGGAAAAAAGGCCTGAAATTAAAGAGAGTTATCCTTGTAGATTTATTAGTTCCACTCATCATGTGGCACATCCATGTGCACTTTTAATTTTCTTTTGCATGGTAGCTTTTCTGCACATGAGGGTCTCTAAATAAGAGAATAAGCACCCCCCTCTCTGAGATATACTTCTGTCATTCCAGAACAGATTGTTGTCACATGAAATAATCATATAGTGAAATTCACAATGAAATTACAGATGAAATTAATTACTTCATGTGTGCCATAGACACTAGTGTTAATGAAATAACTTCCAAATAAAAAGAATTCTAACTTTTTTAAAAGGCAGATTCAATACCAGCAAGTTGCTCTTGTCATGTGCTCAGAAACAAAGAGTGGGTTTTTTACTTGCTCACTCCTAAAATTTTATAATTGCTTTACCTGCCATGCTTAAGTCACGTTACTGTAATATACTCCAGGCAATCCTTTGCTTTCAGATCAAGAGAGTTGATAACTGATATGAGCATCAGTCTAGAGCATCATCACCTCTTTAAAGACAAGCACTAATTCCCTAGTATTTAATTTTCCAAATTGTCGTACTAGACATTGTTTGGCTAGCTAGCAATTCCCATCTCTTTTAGGCAGCTAAATCATTAGCTTTGACTAGTATCTCTCACTGATACAGGCTTAAAAGCACCCTGTGGCTAATTTGGTTGCTAAATATGCATTTAGTGCTCGATTTTGGTCTCTCAAGTCTGAAAACTGTAATCTAAATGACTTTGCTAGCCTCATCTTGTGATAACTGTTATCTTTCTGGCTTACTAGAATTAAACGAGGAAGGAAAAAAACCTCCCAGATACTGCTATGTGATAAATACTGACCTGTCTTGACTGTCTAATTGTTCCTGGCAACTATGTATAAACCAGTGTCGTAACTGAAACTAGTTTCTGGGGAAAATTCTGGTCCCTTGAAAGATAATGAAAGTTTTGCCCTTTTTTATTTCTTGTGGAAAACAACTGCTCGTACTGACTCTCTGAAATGGAGTTGTAGATATAGCTGTTTCCTTCAAAAAATGGCCAAGAGCATACACTGTGTCTTCATGCTCATGGTGATCTTGTGTGAAGCCAGGTTCTGACCTCCTGACAAGCAGAACATGGACTAAATTTTTTTAAATGTCATTAACAGCATCAGGAATGTCATCTTTTTACTATGTTGGAGTAACCTGAGAAATGCTGCATAACTTGTTTTAAGACTGATGACTTAAATAGAGCTGGTCATCATCGCCACTCAGCTTGATTCTCACTAAATTATCTATAAAATTTTGATACAAGCAAGATGGGAAAAATGCATCAGCTGCAAAGTTACACATCACTGTGTCCATATGGGAAAATTTGCATTCATGCAAAATCCCATGTAAAATATTGCAGGATTACAGTAGATCATGAAAGTTAAGCAATAAACTCTCATTTTTCCACTGAAATGTTGCTATACACAATTTTTTAATAATGTTTTCTAACTAATGTTTTTAATGAAAAGATATTTTTAAAGGCAAGGAGAGAACAAACAAGATGATTTTTCAAAGTATTGCCAGTATGCTTCTGACTCCATCTTGCAGTAATTCAGTTTTCTAAATAATTTCAGTTGTACTTTTTGGAGCAAATCCCTGCAGAGAACAATAGAGTTGATTGTTTTGTTGACTGCAATTGTTTTATATGTGGGTTGTTTCTGAAACCTCACTTTTGGGCAGGATAAGGAGTGGTTCAGAGAAGCCCCTCTAATGAATGGGTAACAGATGACTGTAAACCGCAGGTATTAGACCTTTCCAACATGAAGCTTTAGTGACTCAAAATGTTAAAATAGAGACAGAAGAAAAACTGTGAACATATCCTAAAAGCTCAATTAATTAATTGTCTCAAATTAGGTAATTTGTGGCCAACCTCAGTTTGGATTTTTAATGTTTTTGGGAATGTGGGTGAGTTTGTAATGCACAAATAACCAAGCAATATAATATCAAATGTAATTTTTGCAAAAGATATAATTGACTGTGAGGGTTTTCAAAAGCACAGAGTCTTAGGATATACAATGATGATTGCAATATTTTCAAGTTTTTAACAATCACACCATGTAGCAAAAGGTACCTGGTAAAACAATAAAAAATAATTAAACAGGGAGGAACACATTGCAATCAAAGAGTTACCTTAAATACATTTACTCCCATTTGCAGCTGTGTTCAACTGATCCCTTTTGCTTGATTTTCATGCAACATCTCCTGACTGCTGCAACAATTACTCACATGCTAAAGTATTTAATTAATTTCATGCTGTTCAGCATGATCAAGAAGAGCTAATCCAAATACAGTTCTAAGACATAAGGTATCGTCTCTAGCAAAGTCTTCTTCATGGAAAATAAAATATAAATCTTTATAGCCACTGTTACTGATTGACAATTTTAGTGGAAATCAAATCTTGTAGCAAAATATCCCTGGGATACTACTCACAATTTGGTACTTTGTTGACAACTTAAAATTAGCTAATTAATTAGTTTCTACTGTGAAATGTTAGTTCCCTGGCAAACATGTATATTTCTTTTTTCTAGAGTCAAAAGCAAGTCTTGGATTAAAATATCTGGGAAATTTGTCCCATTGTGTGCTTGTGGGTGGAGGCAAGACAACAGCTAGAAGTACACAGTACATTATGCTTTACCTGTCTTTCAGACCTCAAAAACATCTTGAGACCATCAATCCATAAAAATGTCATGTCTTTCTAGCAAAATTACTTATTTTCATTTTTACGCTTTAAATTCAGGAACTATTGAAATGAAGATACACCTCAAAAATCAAGGTAATTAATTTTACAAATGTCAAAACACAATGTGGGACTTTCAATTCTTTTCTTTCCTCTAAAGCTCCAATTTTGATCAAATAAACAATGAACCAAAGAAATTTTTCTCAGTATCTGCCATCTAAGATTTGTGACAATCACTGAAAGGTCTCCTATGGTTCTTTGCATGGAAGAAAGTACATCCTATCCCCTCCTAGCTTGATTAATGAATTGACTAAAACGTTCAAACATCTTAAGGAATTTGGACACCTAATCTCCTGTTATTTTAAGTCAACTGATATGTCCACAAGGGAACTTTCAGTTCCCTACATGGCCATAACTCATACATGATCCTTTCCATGTTTTTCTTGATTTCTTTTCCCTGTGAAAACAGAAAGACTAATACCTGGAGAAAACAGCAGGATTTGTGGTGAACTGTTTGAAAGGCTGCAGTACTGCAGGTGTCTCTTTTCTGCTTTTCTCTGTTACTGGCTAGTAATTGGTCACTGACAGTTTCTGTTCCAGTCTCCATTCATCCAGCTGCTATTCTCATGCCCACTTCCCCTGGACTCTGAAGCGTACTATAATGTCTGCAGATGGGCTATACTGTTAGTTCATCTAAAGAATTCCCCTAATATTCTTTACTTCAGATGGCAGAGTCACTTATTTTTGCAGACCTGGACTTTATTTTTCATCTTCTGCATTCTCTTGTTGTTTCAGTGTGATTATATATCAGTGGTGATTTCCTGGACTCACGGAGTTATGGCTGCCATTCTCTCAGGTGGACCTGTTTCTCCCATTCCAAAAGGACATAACAGTGACTAGCTCCATTGATTAGAAGCCCATGGAGTCATGAATTCACTTTAGTAATACAGTCATGTCTTTTTGATGTAGTTTTAAAGTTCATGTATACAAAGGGTATAAAGGCATCTCTTTGCTTTGGTTGGTGAATACCTGGCAGGATGACCAAGGAGCACTGAGCTGTGTGTACCATTTTGACTCACACATCAACATTTTTCATCCTGCTCTTGAGTGGCTGTTCAACATTAATATTAGAGCAGTAATCAATGTTAGAATTTGAATTTCACAGCAAATTAAAATGACCATCCTGGTATCCAGTTGGATGTCAATGAGTTGATTTTTTTCCCTGGGAATTAAAGAAGCTCACGATTTCCAGCATAAGCTTGACTTGTGAATCACAAGCCAAGTAATGTCATAGAAAAACTCACATTTTGTTGTGCATAGACACAATTTCTTAGCTGCAGTTTCAGTCATTCTCTTCACAAGGTAACACAGGAAGTACAATGCCCATGCCATCAGGGGTGAGTCCACACAAGCAGTTTGGGGAACAGAGCACCATGAGGAGCAATTCTGTAGGTCTCTGATTGGCAGAAGAACACAGTATTTGCCTCCTATTTCAGCCAATGTATTACCCCTGCACAGCTCAGGAGTAAGGCATTTGGATGTCTGTCTGTTGCTTCATCTGTGTTGCCGTGTGTGCTCATATGCAGGGACAGCATCCTAATTCTTGGCCTCTTGCTTTTTCTTCCATTCCTCCCTTCCTTCTCTTCCACTGTACCTTACATCTCCACACAGCCATACAGACTCTTGCCTCACATGAATATGAAATCACTATCTTAAAATTATTTTCCTTTGAAATTAATGTCGTTAATTCTTACATCCTGTAATTTACCATGAAATAATGCTCTAGCTTGTGAATCTTTAAACAAAAGAGATATCAATGCTCTGCAGAGAAGGACTGCAGAAGCAGAAATAGAAAGTCCCCATCCTAAATCTTAATTAAAACTTTTATTTGTACAACGCAAAGTAATATTTCAGTAGTCCTCTATTTGTTCAGAATCTCTTTATACAGGTTTTCACAGCAAATTAATTTGTATAACACAGGAGGATTTTGCTACAATTGTGACTAGACTAATATCATTTTGAATAATCGTCATAATGTTTAAAACTTCAATGTCTCCCTGAAGAACAGAAGCAGCAGGAAAAAAGAGAAACTTCCCTCCCCTGTGACTTATGGAGCTATTTGCACTGGTGATATTAAGCACTGCAAATAATTTATTTGGTGAAATTAGCCCTTTCTGTTTAAGAGATCAGAAACCAAAACTCTCATGTCTATGGCCTTGTGTTAAGGACACTCTCCCAGAAGGAAATGACTGGATAAAAATGCGCTAAGAGAGGTAAAAATGAGCGCTGCACCATTTGGCAAAGCATTTGACAGAGAATGTACAGTAAACAGATGTTACAGTCTGGATCTGTTACATATCAGGTAGTTCATAGAGTCTGCATTCATACCAAGAACTCATTTGATGGCTTAAGGAACACATTGTGTTCACTAATTAGGTGACGCAACCTTTACCGATTAATTCCACTTTCAGATTAATTAAATAATTACCATCAAAAGGATCTTGACCAACATTTTAAAACCACTAAGAAATACTGTGACCGAGGTCTGTAGGAAGGTTTCAGCCATTTTTTGGTTTATTAGTTGCATATATCTGGCTGGAGGAAGTATCAATGTCATGGTCTGTCCTGCTTTGAGCACAAGTCTGGATTAAGGTCCCTGGAAGGTTCCTTTCAACCTGGATTACCCCATGATACTATGAGCTAGTAGTTGAATATAGTTCTATTAAAGTTACCATAAGATATGCTAATAATGTATTTTTATATAAAGATATATATATATTAACAGTTGGTATCCTATGGTAATGCTTTTCTGACTGTTCACATATTTTGCAGCATTCATTAAAAATAGCTAAGCAAATTGAACCCTTGATCAGAAGCCTTGTTTGCCTTTACAAGGATCCTTATCCATACTGAGAATTTGTTAGATGCCCTCAACAAGGTCTAAAAATAATGAATTATATCAATCCTGTAGTTTTTTAAAATAATCTCTGTTAATTGCTTGAGCATTTAAATAGCTGGTTAGGATATCAAGATTTTTGGAGATCAGACATAACCCTCCGCAGCCAAACCCTGCAATATCATTTATTTTTAAAGACATATAATTGAGGTCCTCATGAGAAGAACTTTGCCTACTGGAAACGTGTCAGTCTGAGACTGGTGACTAAACAAGACATTTACTGAAAATTAAGTCTGTATCATGAAGCATCTTTAAGAAATGGTTTCAACATTGGCCCCTCCTGCCTATTACTCATTACTTGGTTTAAGCAATTTTTGTCTTTGAGAGGGAACACAGATACTGTAATTTTAGTAAGAGAGTTCCAAAACGCTGCAGTTCTTTTCAAGACCACAAAGTTAGGGTTTCTCTTTTTGTTTTCTTTTTACTTTCCAATTTAAAAAAAACCTATTTATCTTTTCCTTTTCTCATCTGGTTCATCTTTTCTGCAGTAGCTGCAGTGACTGGGCTGAAGTTAGAAGAATTTAGCTAACAGAGTTCAACAAGTTTATGGTGTTAACAACAGGAAACCACCACACTAATCTGCAGATTGGCTGCTTTCACATACAGGGCTATTCATGAATTCATACTGCTGTTTTCCCGCATTTCAGAACTTCCATTGTTTTATATGGGAGCTTGGAGGCTGGTTTAATTAAAGTGATCTGAATAGAAGTACAGTATGCCAGATGTACATTATAAATATAGAGCAGGTTATGTAATGGTAAACCATCAGGAAATATATGGGAATGGTTTGTGATAACTCATTGTTAACTAAATATAAATCCTGATTTATTTCACTGTTTTAAACTTACTACCTTTTTTTTTAACAGGCACAAATGAACTTTCTTTGTATTTTTACTTTTTCCTATTTTACTACAGCTATCCCATGGGGAAAGTCTGCTTCAAATTAGTTCATTCTGGTGAACAGGTACTATTCAGTGTGACTAAGAATTGTAGCATTTGGGCCGGATCCACAGAGAAACGAAGACAGGGTATGCTGTAGTTACTTCTGCCCACAACAGAGGTATTTTAAAGCCATGATTCAGCTGCCATCTAACTGGCATAAAGACAGAGAAAAAAGTAGTTCAAAATTTATATTCTCGGCACCTTCAAAGAATATAGCCTTTCTTCAAAATATCTACTTTTCATTATGTTGAACTGTTCAACTCTGTTGTTCCATGACTCTCCAATTAAGTATTACCTCTCTTAATTTGCCTCAGTGGCCAGATCTATAAAGCATTTTCAGAGTTCTCTTGACAGAAGAGGCAAAGATAGTGATGTTTTCATTCTTACTTCTTTTTATCATCTTCTTTTATTGCTGAAGCCCTGTACACACACCACAGAAGTTCCCTCTCACTTTCTCTTACTGAAATTCACTGAAGTGGGGTTTGTGGAAGCCTCCATGCCTTGTCTTTGGAGAAAGACTGCCTGTTCATCTCACAGGCAAAAAGTTCTTTGTGCAGCCCTGGTTCAGAACATACAGCATCAGCTTTCACTGGGTTCAAAGGCAGAATGAAGTGTATATTCTTCAACTACTTGCATACTACCATAAAAACAAAACTCAACCCAGAGAGCCAGTTACCACACAAGTCATGATCTCAGATACGTTTCTCATATGACTTACTTTTTTTTATTTTTGAAAGCCCAAGAGCAACTCATTAAATAGTCCAACATTTTCAGGTTTTGAACTGTGCTAATTCCTAAATAATACTTTTTGTATTTCCTTTTAGATTATTTGTGCCACTTGACTAGCACAGAGGCTTTAAATGTTGAAATAACTTTTTATAGGCTACATTTTCCATCCAAAAAGAAATATTTCTGACAAGAAATATGGTCCTGCATATTCATTCAGTGCTTTTCCTGTCTTTTGACTAATTAACAATTTCACCTGATAGGCATTTTCAAAGCTGAGTGGGCACGAGGTGTAGAGCAGACAAATCCCACCGTTTGCTAATTAATTTCTCTATTCTTAAGATCACTAACAGAAAAATCAATGGTCATCTAGCACATGTTCTTTATAACCTGCTGTGGTTTAGCATAATTTGTTGAAAGATTACTCAAATGCTATTCACAAAAAAGAAAATATATCAAAAAGTCATTACAAGCAGAAGAGTAAAGAATAAAACAAATATTTCTTCAAGTGTGGAATTTTCTTTCTGAAAAATTTACACTTCACAGCAAATAGGCATCCTAGACTCCTGCAGAAAGGTCCCTAATTAAATCCTCCCTTTCAAGGAGTTCCTGCACTAGACAGAATGTCTCAGAGAGTGGAAATGAGACACAACTCCTTTAACTTCATCACCACAACTTACCCTATGATTCCACTTGGTGTAGGGGATGGAACTGCAATAAACTAAAGTAATATATCAGACCTGTTTTATCTGAGTTGTCTTTCTAAATCCTCAATAGGACTGGAAGGAACTCAAAGTATGAGCCAACGGGTGTATCTGGGCAGTGATTTTCAGCTTTCAGGTGTCTCTTTTCATCATCACACATGTGGTGCTCTTTATTGCAAGAGATTTTGATGAATGACTTTAAATAATTTTCACGAGTTTTGGAAAACCATCTAGGGATTCTGAAATTAGCCATAAAGCCTTACATTTATTTGCACATGGCCTTCTAATGCTCCATATATTCAAATTGCTTAGAAACCTCAAAATATTGCTATGTCCTTTTTAACTTCTCTGAATCATTTCAGTTGCAAAGAAAAAGATGTGCCCATCCCATTGATCTCTTCTAATAGATACAATTCAGATTATATTAAAGACTTCTGTGAGGCATCACTGGTTTGTTTTTTTTTTTTTTTTTGATTCCTCACATGATAAAAAGGGAAAAAAAGTGGAATTTGGTGTTTGAAAAGCTAGAAATCTGTTGTTTTGGGTAAACACAGTTTCTGTCATTACTCCAGGTAGCTGTGAGGTGGGTTTGAGAAGTTCTATCAAAACAGCTATGGCATCCAAATTCTACAGGTCTTGACAAATGGGGAATGACAGTGCAGACAGTCAGAGGACAGGCTATTCTGCACAATTCTGCTGCACCCTGGAACCTCTGCCCATGCTGATATGAACCTTTCACCACCAGTCTTTCCCAGCTGGATCTAACTTGGAAATCTGCAGGTAACACCACCTTCTGTCCACACTCCTGATTTTTAGACAACTTGAAGAGTTTGAAGTACAAGCCATGTCCAGAGGTTGCTGGGATGTGCACATTGCAGTCACCAGCTCTGGACTCGCAGTGATGTTCCATAGCTCTATGGGAAGTCATTGATGCATCGCAAACCCTCTGGCAGCTCTCAATGGCTTAGCCTTGCTTGCTCACATAGCTTTTGGTGCCTGGCACTCAGTGAATGTGCAGAATGTGGCAGAGTAGGAACCTGATCATGTTTATGAGTCAAGGGAAGATCACCTTGTGGTGATATATTTGCTATTATTTCGAATTTTGTATTAATGTGTAGCAACATACTGAAACCAAATCAGAGACTATCACTGATCCGTGAAACAAGACACATGGGTGGTTTTCAGTAGGAAGCTTTCAGGTGCTTTATGGATATGCACGTGCCCAGGCAGTCTGTGAAGGTAACATCTGTCTCAAACCTGTCAGACTCATTCATGTCTTTGGGGGTAATGTGCTATAGCAGAATATTTAAGCTGATTTTATTCTGGCTGGCGAGAAAGTGGGGGTGTAGGGAGAAAGGCAAGGAGGCATCATCTAGAAACTGGGAATTTCCTCCTAGGTCCTAGAAGTAGCATGCAAGAGTGTTATGGTCACACATGATCATGTAAGATTCTTGTCTTGAAAACCAGAAGAAAAAGGGCAGCTACTTCCACTATTTTTTTATATTTTTTTAATAAGTGGGATTTGTACTAAACCCATTCTTCTGCAAACAGCAAGAGAAAGCACAGTCCTAGAGCTCCTGAAAACTCATGCTGAAAACATCCATCAGAGACGGTGGAGTCCCTGACTTCAAAGTACATTCTCTGCATTTTAGAGGACTGACTTGAATTTCCATCCCAGGGGACTACTGTAGATAGTATTCCCTACCTCACTGGGACTCTGCCATGTTACATCAGTATTTCAACATTCACTGAGACCAAAGGAAAGCTGTTGAGTACACAGCATTGTAAATTTGATCACTCATCTGGAATGAGAGACACTTAGGCATTGAACCCTTGCTTTCCAGATGCTCATGGGAATTGAGTCTGCAGTTCCTGGAGAAGACCCCAAATCTTGGCTAAAGAATTTACCTGATGATTCATAGTCAAGTCTTTGCTCCTATCATTCCAGTCTACAGTGGTGTCCAGGCCTCATTTGGTGCTATCATTCAACTTACTTGGGAAATCAAAAAAGGGAGATACATAGCCAAAAACTGTATCTTTCAAGTACTTGTACTGGTCCTTTCTCATACTATAGTACAGGAGGAAATGGCCTCAAGTTGCCCCAGGGGATAGTTAGATTGGATACTAGGAAAACTTTCATCACTGAAAGTGTATTAAGCATAAGAATGGGATGCCCAGTGAAGTGATTGAGTCACCATCCCAAAAGGCGTTTAAACATGTAGATGTGGCACTTACAGACTTGGAAGTGTTAGGCTAACAGCTGGATTCCATGGCCTTAAGGGCTTTTTCCAACCTCAATCATTCTATCACTGTATTTTGTACTTAGAGAACTTGGTGTTCAAGGTACTACAGGTTTTTGGAGAAATTTACACTAGCAACATTCTTATTTAACAGAAAAGAGCACCCCAAAATGAAGAAAGTGGTAGTAACACCCAGCACTGTCTACTAATCCTATTTGCATAGTCTTATGCCTTACTTACAGCCCAAATACACAGTCCTCACAGATGGTGGGCAGCCTATGAGCGGTACCCTGAGAGGATGATTAATGTTAAGTGTATACATCTAAAATACACTTGCTTTGGTTTCCTAAGAAAACTCCGTAAGATCACAGTCTTATCACACATGTCATCATTTGAAATTGACAGGAACACCACTCCTCTTAGAACCAAAAGCTTTGAATGTTAATTTCCCAAATTCCCACATCATCAGGAGGATGAAATTTAATCTCCACATATGTCAGAGTGGACTGAGCCAGGATTTGATTTGTTAGGAGAATCCCGGACCTGTATTTTTCAGCGGAAGGAAATGGCAACAGTTCAGTGTAACACTGTACTGTGCTTGTCCCTCAGGGGAGGGTTTGTATAGAGTGTTTCAGTAGCATAGGTCATTTTTTAAACTCATGGGGCATTGCTTTCTTTAGGGTCACAGCATCTAGCAATGAGCTAGCCTCTAACAGTCAGGAGCAAAAGGTGGGTAAAAGTCAGATAAAGAGTGGCTGGTGGGTGCTGCAAAAATATGCCAGTTCTGGATACCAAACAGGGTAAAAACCTTCTGCCTGAAAAACCAGTTAGTTGTCTGTGTGAAGCTGAAGGCTTCAGATTCAAGTACAAGAAAAATGAGGGAGTGATTACAAATGAAGACAATTTTGGTGTCCCTCATAGCAAACTGATGTCATGTTGAAGAGAAAAAATCCTGCAAATTTTGAGCTGCTATTAACAGCTTTTAACAGCTTCTAATTAGGGGAACTTTTAATAATTTTTCAGGGGAAAAAAACCAGCCATTTTCATGAACTTTCTAGGGGAAAGCCAATGTGGGTATTTAACCTGCGCCTTCTCAACTCTCCCTGCAGAAATTATCTTTCTTCTTTGGGGAGTGAGCACTCCACAGTGGTAAATGACCATGCTATCTTTTGCCATAGTCCCATATGTGAAATAGCTACATTTTTCCCCATGATTAATGAGATAAGTTCAAATAAAGGTTATGTGTTTAACTAAACCTCAGCAGCAGAGTTATGAGACACATATTTAATATTTTTTCATCAGAAGCGACATGCTGTTCTAATTTGCTGATTGCCAAATTATGTCATCCAGCTAAAGAGGGGTTTTTTTGTTGCTTGGGTCTACAGAGATGTCTTTTTTTTTTAATAGAAAGACAGGGAAAAACTATCAATATTAAGGAAAAAAATGATCTAAACTACAAAATATGGTTATCAGGCATTTCCAATAAATCACTCTATTAGATTAATAAATATGTTCTGAGACTGCCCTTATCATTCTTATACGCAAGACCACAGTTAATAAATTTCCTACTGGTATAGATTTACTGCGTAAACAGGCAGCAGGCTAGAGAGGTTACACAATCTTCACCTTTTTGCTTTGTTGGGGAGAAAAGTGCATGGGAAGAAACTTTTTACTTTCTCTTCTCATTTGCTCTCCTTTTTTTCTCCCTCACATCAATAGATACAACCCAGTCACTGCAATCTTTTGAAAGGCTTCTCAAGTCATGTCATTGGTTTGGACATCTTGCTACCAGCTGTAGAATGGATACAATTAAAATGTGGGGGAAGTGATAAAACTTTCCCTATAGAGACTAGAGTGCAGCACAAAGGAATCAGCTGAGGGTTTTATGATAATAATTTTGTCTAATGCCTGCACTGCAACCTGAAAGGTTGTGCAGAGCTACTAGAGCAAGATATATATGAAGCTATTGAACCATGACACCTCCAGATCTGGTGAGGGCAAGGTTATCACACTCACCCAGCTGGGACATTTCTCACTCCATGCATTGTCTCTAACTACTGGGATATTTCCAGACGGATTTCAGTGGTGTTTTCAAGGTTTATCTTTGTACCAGAATACAGGAAAAGTGTATTTGGGATGCTGATTGCCCCATGCAATCCAGAATCAGTGCTTGAGGATAGGGTAGAAGGATCGCTGACGAGCATCCCAGTGCCACACTGACAAAATGTAAAGAGAGCTAAACTGCCTAGGGAGAACAGAAAAACTTGAAGCTAATAAGAAATTTTCAACTATGAGTCCCTTGGTTTTAACTGGAGAATACTTTCTTCTTCTTGCAGGAGTAATATAAAGTGCTGTAAGAATACAAACGTTGCAATGACAGATTCAATTTTTCACATTTTAGAAAATCTTTGATCTTCTGTTGTGTCTGCAACATAGATAAGGCCACAATTTCTTTGCTCTAACTCAAAAAGTGTGAAACAACCATGTGTGTCCAGAGCACAGCAACAAATATGGTCAGAGGGCTGTAACATCACCTTCTATGAACAAAGGCTGAGTGACCTGGGGCTGTTCAGCCTGGATAAGAGAAGGCTCCTAGTGTCCCTTGTCAGTGCCTAGTCTCTACTCATTGAATATGAAATCAGAAGAAAAACAGCTAAAATATACTATACACAAGAGCTTAACTGGACAACAAGTCTATTCTTATCCATAAAGCTCTTAGAACTTCTATAAAGAGTAAGAATTTTTACACAAACATAGGATTATAGATTAACTCAGGATGTGTGAAAATAATCATGCACTGATTTGTAATTTTCAAAATAAGAGAATGCTACATTAGATTATTTTCTAGATAAAATCCTTTACAGATGAAAAAAAGTGCAAGACTTGAAAATATCATATGAGTTACTGGAGTAATGAAATTCATTAAGTTTCAAAAAACTTTCCCATAAATTTGAAGAACCAATGTTCATACTGCTGTCTATTTCAAGTGTATTTAAATAGGAAGCATCACAGAGAAATAATCCTGTGTGATTACTGCAAGTGAACATGACTGAAGCTCACTGTGAGTGCAGATTTTCAATTTTACGCAGCAAAATGTTGAAATACTAAGTTCTTCATGTGCTTAGTGAAAGAAGAAAACAGTAAAAATCCAAGATTAATCTTATTAACCAACTCATTTTAGCATAAATAAAAACACAAGTGTTCCTAAGGGATGCTATGCTCAGTGTTGCAAAGCAGAAAGAACTTGATATGATCCATGCCTTAATTTACCCTTTTAAACATCTCTATATTTTTAATAAAAATATTACAGATTTCTCTTGTCATACACAGGTACATTTTAAGAGATGAATGTTCAAGAAATTTCACTTGAAACTTGATTGAGACATTTTTAAATGAAAGGAGAGAGGTTTAAACCATGAGGTTGGATTAATGTAAATTGATTTGTCCAAGGTTATTTGTTTAGATAATAGAGGTAATAGAAGGAAGGCCCTGGGTCTCATAGAAGTGGTGCTTTGAGACATTCCATCCTGTCATCATGCTTAACGCAGGTTCACAACAGGGCATACTCCATTTAGGCAGGGAAAATTCAATTAGGATCATTCTGTGGACTCAGGAATCCCAGTGGGGATCAGGATAGGCAATATTCAGATTTCATTGTCTCACAACAATATATGACAACGAAAAACATTTTCTGCCCTGCCTTGTGCTCCCCCTTGTGTTTTCCCAAGGTCTGGTCATAAGGTTTTCATATCAGGAAAAAAAATAAATTCTTTATGGTATATTTTATTAATTATATTTAAAATAATAAAAACTGGCCATAATTAGCTACTATAAACAGTGAAAAAATAATTGTCAAACCTACACAAAATTATGAATTTGGCACTGCACAATGACTAGAATTAAAAAACATACTGCATATGCAGTAAATACAAAATAATTAAAGAAGAAACATATAATTAAGGAAGAAAACAAACAAACAGTAAACAAAAAACAACCAAGCAATATTTAAATCGTTTCTGGGATCAGATCATTGTTCTGTCACCTAACTGTGTATGGCAGCAACAAGCCCTTGAAAAATCAAAGCTGCCATAGCTCTTGGACCAGTCCAACGCTAAGATTTCAAAATAATGAATGAGACATTTAAAGTCAAAATGTTGACTAAAGCATTAAATTTATTAAATGTGAGACTGTGTTGGATACATCCTTTTTAATGTTTTCTTACCCTCCATACTATGAATGTGTCACAGCTATAGAGATGTCAAGTGTCCAAAATGTAAGTAAGCTGGTTCTTGCTCACACAGCAAGAGTTCTTATATCCTGGCGATCAACTCCATCCAGCTTTTCCTCAACACAAGGATTGCTGATTAATCAGTCATTGCTCCTCAAACATGCAAATACCAGTTTCTTATCCATAATTCTTTCTTACCACTGAAGTGTTAGTGGACGAGAGTCTGTACTTTTCCTGCAGCAGTTTTCACCAGCTTCCTTTCCACAGTAGCAGCAAAGGTATTTCTTCAGAGCATCTGTCCTTGTAGAACTGAAGTTCATGTGAATCCTTTTAGTGGTATGGCAGACTTCTGTGAAGACCTAAGATGCTATACTGAACACAAAAATGAAAATTAGAAGCACAAAGGAAGAGAAGAAAGAGCTTGAGGGAAAATGTCCAAAAGACATAAAATTAATAAATGCTATTTTAAAAACATCAGGAACAGGAAAATTGCCAAAGCACCTGTAGGGCCAGTAAGTAACCAAATATAGAAGGAATGTTCAAAGAGATATAGCAGGAAAACTTAGCACATGTTTTCCATCTGTTTTCCCTGTGGAGAAGAATAGGAAGGATTCTCCAAAATACCCCCTTTTCTGTGAAGGACTTATCAGAGGATCTTGTTGATGCTGGACTTCTGCAAGAACGTGGAACAAAAAAAACAAATGAAAAATTTCTTATCTGTGTGATCTGATACATGCTGCAGAGTTAAAACAAACTCATGTCTGAAATCTTGCTTCCCAGAGCTATTGGAGTCCTTTACAAGAACAAGGATGATCACATACCACTACTCAGCCCTGGTGAGGCCACATCTGGAATACTGTGACCAGTTCCAGGCTCTTCAGCACAAAAAAGACAAGAAGCTACTGGAGAAGGTCCAGTGGAGGCCATAAAGATGATTTGGGGTCTAGAGAATCTCTTGCGGGGAGAGACTGCAGGAGCTGAGCCTGTTTATCTGGAGAAGACTGAGAGGGGATCTCATCAATTCATATAAATATCTCAAAGGTGGGTGTCAAGAGGATGGTACCAGACTGCTTTCAGTAGTGCCCAGCAATAGGATGAGGAGCAATGGACATAACCTAAAACACAAGAAGTTCCACCTCAATATGAGGAAGAACTTCTTTATGTTGAGGGTGGCAGAGCACTGAAACAGGCTGCCCAGAGAGGTTGTGGAGTCTCCCTGTCTGCAGACATTCAAAACATACCTAAAAGTGTTCCTATGTCACCTGATCTAGGTGACCCTAGCCTGGCAGGGGGATTGGACTAGATAATCTCCAGGGGTCCCTTCCAAAGATAACAATTCAATGATTCTGTGATAACCATAAGGAAATGTGGGGAATATAATCCCTCCACATTCCAAATGCTCTAAAAGATATTTATGAAATGAAATTGCTGCAATGTAAAGATCCTAATCCCCATAAGTAATAGGTTAAATAATAGGGATCAGATAGTAGTAAGAATTATATTGCTTAATAAAATTAACTCTACGCTTTCCTCATATGCATAGTTATCAAGCTTATAATTCAGTTATAAATAAAACAATTATTAAGATGAATCTCTAATACCCTGCCTGCCTCACCATTAAGAGATCTCACTGTTTTTGAAAAAGTTATTGATCTTACCTTAGACTTGTTTAGCTTCATTGATTTACCCTTGGGGAGGACTTCCAAAACACACCAATGTACGTTCTGCTCTGTAAGTTCAGAAGCCACCTTAGTTACTCTGGTAGGAGCATGCGCCTTCGAGAAAAGTGGGAGCCTTCACTGTATGGGTTTCATTCCTGGAAGTCAGGTCAATATCTAAAAAGAGCAGGGATGTAGAAGACAGATAACATTTTGTTTCTGTCAGTCTATTGGACCAGCTACCTGCAAAGCAGATTTTAGCAGATAAAGAAAACGCTTCTTTTCTATTGCATTTTAATTATCTGTGAACTGAGAAGTGGTCAATATCTCCAGGCTGCAGCTTTCAATCCTTCCATACACTTGGTCAATTTGCAAGTTTCTACTTACTTCTATTCTTGTCTTCTGTTTTCATTTTGAAACTGCAATCTAATTTTTTTAATACATCTCTTGGTCTAGGAGTGCCAGCATTTGCAATCACAGAATCATAAAATTGTTTGGAATGGAAAAAAACACATTGTGTCCCACTGTTAATCCAGCACTGCTAAATCCACCACTAAATCATGTCCCTCAGTGCCATATCTACACATCAGGAAAGAATTAAAACAACAGGTGGGACACTACTGTAATCTGGTTGAAAGGAGGAAACAGGTTGCCTAATATGTGTATAGGATTACCTTGATCAATGAATACACAGAAAAATGGGGATGTGTTTGTTGGTTTACCTTGCTCTGGGAGAGTTTTTTTCTGCTAACCATTAATGGTTTTAATAAAGGACAAGGAAAATAAAGTGTGATATCCACATTCTTCAGAATTAGAAATTAGCTGGGGCTAAGAAAGTAAAGCAGAATGTACAACTCTACTTACATTTGTCATGTATGGAAAGGACAATTTCTGGAATTCTTCAGAATGAGAGAAGCAATCACATGACTGCTTTTTACTCTACTGGAAAAGTCTGCTGACCTAAGTGAGTTTGATATCATAACTGATCCCTCTCAAGCCTACATATTTTGAGTCCATGTATTTCTAAACATATTTGGTCCAAATCCAATGACCGTTTCAGATTCACTGGAAAAAGTTATTCTTCAAGAATCATATTTATTTCAGATTAAGTATAAGAAATTCCTTGTTTCACTGAAGGAAGCTTAGTTTGACAGGACCATATTGCTACAGTTCTGGGGTATGCAAGTAATGGCTGAGGAAAAATAATCAACCAGGGGATGTGCTGTCCTGAACACGTTCTGTGCTTTCAAGTTGTTTCACAGTTAAATTTATGGTAGCATAGCATAGCAAGCAGGAAAACCTCACAGTTAATAATAATAATTAATAACAATAATAGTAATTTTCAGCATTTTTTATTTTTTGACAGACAAACTGAACATGTATGTCTCTTATCTGAAACAAAACAAAACAAAAAAGGGACCAGAAAGACTAGGTATGACACAAAACAGCAACCAGTCATTATTTTTCATTGTATTTCTTAGAAAATGAGCCTGTATGACTGCCTTCCTGTTTTGTACATCAGGCAAACAATTGTGCCTCCCCTTACAATAACTCTTGAAACAACTGGCCAATATCAGTCAAATATGGCTCATATATTAAGGTCTCAAAGGCTAAATTCCTCCAAATTTTATGAAAAGAGACAGCCAGATAAAGCAAACACAAACAATCTACAAAATTAATGTCACCACTAAAGGGAAAATTGCACTGTGAGCTGAAATGGTTTTTTAACACCACAAAATCTATTTCAGATAGAAATGGAGTATAAATGCATTATTGTTGACAAAAACTAAAGTTTCTCTTGAAAGTCATTTTATATATGATTTTGCATAGTGTCATCCATATGCGATCCGTGATGGTTTGCACCTAATTCAAGTTTTCATTCTGCATTATTTCTACAGTGAATACAATAATTATGTTGCATTTTTGCAATGAGGCACATTTTTATCTCCTAGACAAACCAGTAATATTCATTTTCCTAATTACAAATACCAGAATATGAAACAGAGAATTAAGACATGATGTAGGTAACAGGAGCTCTGTGTTCATTTCCTTTGATGAATAAATCATTGGTTATTTGATTAATAAATAATAATATTTTGTTACCATTTTTCTCAAACACTTCATAAAAAAAAAGACTTCCTGACATTGTTTTATTGGATATTACCTAACAACACTCTTTTAGGTTCAGGAAATATTTTTACCTAAATTTCTCAACTGAAGAAAGTGGGACGTATGCAGTTTTAGAAATATATTTTACCTCCCTGGAAAGTCATAGATTCTGTACTGCAAGTTCCTACACTTTTTCAGACACTGTGAACAAAAGCGAGAATGAAAGGAGGGATGCTCCAAATGTGTAGGTGTGGGGGTTTTCTTCCAAAATGTGTTTGCCCAGCCAGAGATTAAGCAATTGTTCCATTTCATGATTGCAATTGACTCATGGCAGCAATTCTATGGATATAAATTCTTCTTGCAAAGAATATTTGTGTGCTTTATGCTTTTTTGGCCTGGGTATCCTTTTCACGGTAACTGAGGTTTAGAGGGGAAGGTGCAGAGGAAGAGTGCAGCCCAGCTTACTTCCTCTGAGACAAGTAACAGTGAGTAAGCAACAGTAGTTCCATCAATGGAGATGTCTGCTCATGTATCGACACCTGGGACATAGGAACTGCTCAGGTTTCTTTAATGGCACAAACAACAAACAGGTTTCAGAATTTCTTCATTAAGCTGAATGTCAAAGCTTGAATACCTTGTGGCACATGTGTCCAAACCAAATATTATTTGCAATTTCCTTGTCACAAACCTCTGTCTTTTGTAAGCGGAGGTATTCTTCATCTCACTGTGCAGCTAATTGAAACAGAGGAAAAATAAACAAGAATCTCATGTTCTGAAAGATTTAGTCAGGTCTGATAATGAACAGCACAGAAAGCTTAGCTTTCAAATAACTCAGCATCTATATTAATGTTGTTATTCGTCTTTCAAAAGTACTGGCTTATCATAAGTAAAATAAAACAGAAAACCCTCCACAAGCATTTTTATTAGACACAAATTCTCTTTGGGTTCATACTTGTAAATTGGCTTTTTAGTGAAATTACTTTGATAAGACATCTTTTTGCGAGAAATGTTATTTTGGGAATTTTAGGAAAGGGCCTCAAATTAAAGACAAACATAGTAGCTCCTATTTGTGGAAGGAATCATTCTGACTACCATAAAAAAAGCAAACTTTTCATGCTTTACTGCTACTAAACATTTATAGTACTTCTCAGATTATGATATCTTAAGTTCAAGAGGTCTTTCATAAACAGAAGTCTGATAATGTCTTTCTCAAAAAGATAATTTTAGCATGCTACAAATGGTTTTATTAAAACTAATTAAAAAAGCTTTTCTGAAAATATTATTTCCATTCTTCAGTCTTGCTGTGATCCCCAGCACCCTTGTCCTACAATCCAGTTGTTGAATAAACTAGAAATTTTACTGCAGACTTAAATACAATGAACACAACTTATATAGCAAAAGCAACTTATATTTTTAATTGAATTTGCTGTAAAAAAATGGCACAAAAGACAATACTGCATCTTACTATTAGGGAAAGGAAAATAATAAACTGTAAAAGTATTAGTAGGTTTCTAATATTATATGTGCACTTCAAGTTGCTGCAATACCCAGCCTAATCTTAAGCAAACTGTTTCAACTCTTGACTGAAATCAACCTCACAGCAACATCGTGAAGTTTTGTGAAGGCTAATTTACTTTGCTTTACTTTTGCTATGTATAGTGTAGACATACTTTTACTGTTCTGAAGTTTTGGGTACAAGATTAAAAAGAATATTGTATGCATGTGTATTTATATATTCTACTATGCATGAATGCTGGAAAACAATGCCCAGAATTAGAATTCTGCATGAGAAAGCTTACATAAAAGGTGTGTTTCCATAAAGGTAAATGTTCTACTGAAGGGTTTTTTTGGTTTATGTTGAAATTTTACAAGCTGTAATATGAAAATTTAGTATACGAGGAAAAGCAAGAAATCTACAAAAACAGAAATGTATGTGAATGGGGTATTGTTGCTGCTCCTATTTGCATTCTCTGCAAGGTAAAACTCACTTTAGATTGGTGATAATAGCCTTTAAAGAGTAAAGAGATTCACCAGGGATATGTCCTAACCTGATATATTTCGAGATATCTGGACGCCGAATTGTTTGAATAGCACATGTTAAACTTGATTTTTAGAATCACTATGGGCAATAACTACCTGGGAGCAATGTAACTTTGTGTGTAATGTACAGAAAAACTTGTTGAATTTAGTCATTAGCTGACCTAAGAAAGCTGTCTTGATTTTTTTTGGTTTTTTCATAGCAGATGTTCCAAAAGGGCTGCCCATACAAGACTTAATGGCAATATTAATACCTTTCTTACCATTGAATTTAATTAATATTATAGAGGAGCTATAAATGATAACTCTAGAGAATATACTTCTAGGTTTTGGGGTTTGGGGTTTTTTTTAGGAATTTGACTAATATACAGTAAAAACCGTGCTGCAAATAGACAAGAAGTTAAGGAGTTGAATGGACAGGAAGAAAACATACTATGCTGCTGTGTAATTTGAATACCTTGGTAATCAGAGAAACAAATAGGATAATACACTGCATGATTTCCAGTGATGCCAACTGTTCCCTTGCAGGACTGAAGAATATTGCACTTGGGTCTAAAAATACTGGAGCTACCAAAATCAATAAACAATTTACCAGAAAAACTGGCTCAAACAAATAAAATTATGCTAAGTTATTTTGATGGAAAACACATGCTTTCCTAGTAGTTAGAGTAGTATTTTGTAATACTATTTAAGTAGAACAAATACATCTTATAACTGCTGAATGGGCTAATGCATCCTTTCCCTTCTTCAGCCCCTTTCTTTTGCTTTCAAATGTGCCTACCAAAATTTTAATGACCTGACACACAGCTAGACATGTTTTTCGGAGCCAGAGACCATAGTACAAAACTTAGACACTATCAGGTACAAATAGGAGAAGAAATCATTATCATGTGATTATAGAGCAAAAGCTGACATTGGCACCAGACAAATTGTGCCCATGTATTTGTCTTACTTTCCTCCTGAATTTATCAGAGTAGCCAAAATACAAGGGGAATAGTAAATTTAATTAGTATAAGTAGGCCTTGTTCTTGATACTTTGTTTATCCCCCCATCTTTCCCCTATTTTTTTTAATTATTATTCATTTTTCTATTTAGTTTAGACATTCTGGCAGAAGCAGTTTTTCCTCTAGGTTTGCACAATGTCTGGTAGAGGTTGTGGAAGAGGAGAGGAAAATTTTGATGGGATTTTTTAGAGCAAAAATGTTAACAAAGTTGATATGTCTGCTCACAAGAAGAGGAATAAATCTTCCAGATGAGTGATCCCTTTCTTCCATCTATTATTCCTAACCACAGTTGTTTCCAAATACAAAGCAAAGCTCATTTATGTTTTACTGTTAATTCTCTACTTCCTATTACTTGAATTAATAGTGATAGAGTACTATACGGTAGGTTACTCTGCAGCTATGAAAACTGAAGAAAAGAAGTAAAAGTGTGAAGGTGTGGATGTTGCCTAAAAAAAAAAAAAAAGACGATTGAACCCTTTGATTTCTTTTACTACAGCTATACAGAGTTCTTCTGGCTCCAGAATTGTCTGTCTCTGTGTGAACTGCAGCATCTTCTCAAACTACAGAATAATTTTCTTTGTAACAATTTTAGAAATCTTTAAATCCCTTTTCTGAGGCCTTTTAAAAGTTGGCAATTTCCCTGAACAATTGATATCCTCCTTCATTGCCCTGATTCTTAACAGAATACCTTTCCTTTTAGGACAGCAATCTTCATTTTCCTAGGGAAAATATGTTCCTTCAAAATTGAATTATAAGATGGGACCATAGCCTTGCAAACTTCAGCTCACAAGAATGCCTTGTATCCCAACACAGGCATGAGCAGGGTCTATGTCAATGGATCCTCTCAAGGTCATTTATGGTCAGAAATGTTATTATGTAGTTATAGAGATGTTATTATGTAATTATGGCACCTTCTCATCTCTTTATAGCAGTTATCAATTATAGTTGAAGAAATGCTCACTATTTCATATTCATGCATATCCTATTGATTCTTTCTTTCTTATTTAATGTTATTTATCAGCTGACCTTAGAAGAGATGACTGAAATTGCAATATTCCACTGAAGAATTTGCTAAGTCAGAAGGCACACAGCCCAAAGCTCGCACTTTTACATGTTTACTTCAGGTTATAAGTCTTAGTTTGAAACACTCCATTTTTTTTCCTGACAGACAAACTTGATATGACATTCACTGTAACATGATTAACTCTGGTGACATTTTCACAGTCACTTTTGGACTATATCCATATTTTGTTTAAAAAAAAGAACTGGAAGCAAGGGGATGGTTATCATATAGTCTCTTGAACAAATTTAAAGCATAGAAAACATAGTTAGAAAAATTTTGGGAAAAATTCCGCAATCAAGAGAGAAAACTTGTATTAGAGTTTATGATCTATGTCTATGTGTAAAGACAGAAGTTACAGAGATGAAGAAATTGCTACACATTTTCTTGCTTTATTTTTTACAGTTTTGAATTCTCTAGTTAATAATAATATTGGATTTTCTTTCTCCTCCCTCCCTGTACTCCCTCCTCCCTTTCATCCCCTTCAACTATATTCAGGCTGCCTGATCAAAACAAATTACAGGACAGCCTTATAAATTAGTTACAGTAGACTAATGTCTAATGGTGACATGTCTGTTTTGCCATGGTGATGCTCATCCTCCAGAGGTAATGTCACCTAGGTTGTCAGACAAGCAACAGCATTTTCATAAATAATCCATGTGATGCTAATACAGGATGATTTGTGATGCCTTATAAAAAGTTTGGTTGGGTTTGATTGAGTTTCCCTCAAGATACTGTATACTTAACATTATGGCCTGATCTGACTTGGTTGATTCTAATTTCTGAAAAGGCTACTCTGAAATCCTGGTGTGTAACATGAAGACACTATTTTACCCAAGCACAGCTACTGGAGTAATACACACAGGACTGTAATATTTTGCATGTATCTCTGATTATATAAAAAAATCACGAGTGCATTAAAATACCTATAGAGCTAAAAAATCTGGCTGACATTTTTCAAGCATGAATTTATTGGGTAAGGAGAGAAAACAAAGGGAGTTGAATTTCTTCCTCATGATTACCATGGCCTCATACAGTTTGCATGCTTCAGTTCACATGGCACTGACCTGTCATTCAACTGCATAGCCCTCTCACACCACTCCTGCCCTACCTGATCATGGATGGTCTGGACTAAATTTCACCTTTCAAAGATGCAAAGGTCCATGCTGGCATTAAACAGCAGCTAAAACTACAGAGGGAGAATACTTTGTGATTAATATAATGAGGTTATATACTTTATTTGTAGAATATCACCTCCTTTTCAACTAGTAAGGGCAAAAGGGCAAACACACAGTTGTAATATAAATGAGTCTCTAACAGGTTTACAAATATGATCCAGATGCTCATTATCATACTGGAAAAATCTCAACATGTTCCTCTATTTATATATTGAAATAGAGAGTACCTTCACATATCTCAACATAACTAGTTTTAATTTTACTGGTTGATTGGCTACTTCTGGTTAAGGACATCCTGGAGTCTCCAAAATGCTGTGGTTACTTCTCCACTTTTTTTAATAGGACATGTTTTGCCAATGTCTTGACATATTTCCCAGGAAATTACAATGGCTTCACTGTTGTCACACAAAGTCAGGCAGTCCTGTGGTTTTTAATATGAAAAGAGTTTTAACTCTAAGTGTGATGCTTAGAATTTCTTCAGTGCTTTTCAGGATATGACGGATGTATGATATGGTTGAATGTTTAGAGCTGATGCAAAGAAATTAAATAGATCCTTAAAACCTACATCATCATTTCTGAAGAGACAAACTGTACACGTGCATGAACATGAGAAGCAACTAGAGAAGCAACTAAGAGGAAAGAAAAAATGTGGAGAAAGAAAGAGGACAGAGAGCAAAGTGCTGGGCTTGGAAGGAAGAATTTAGTACAGACCATCTTTACAAAAAGATGAAAACTAGGAATGCTTTCTCAAATTTTTTATATTCTCTGTGTTTTCTGAAAGGTGGCTTGTGATACAAACACTCTAACACTCATCTATAGAAATCAAAGAGATTATTGAAAAAATGTGAGAGCTCCAGCAAATATTGCATCCGCCTCACACTCTGATCAAAGCAACGATATAATGCCAGAATAAGACAACAATTCAATAATGAGACTAAGTCATAGAATGACATCCAAGGATGCAAGGTTCAGCTCAACTCTAATAAGAACAGAAAGGGAGTTTTAATATTGCTGCAATTTGGTCTCTTGGACATGCAGTTTTCTGAGTTGGTGGATGCCCATGTCATGGTGTTTCAGTTCTGCAATTGCAATTGTTCCCTTAAACCCTTCTACTCCACAGCAACCTCACAGCTGTAGCATCTGACTGCATACCTGGAGAATTGGAGAGTCTCCTCAGTAAAGTGTTGGTGAAATTTGTTATCTGGAAAAGTCAACAGTTTTTAGAGTTCACAATTTTTCTCCCAAATTTTCCCCTTAAAAGTTTTGTGGAAACAAAAGAAGCCATGTTGGTAAATAAAGAGGACTCCAGTTTTCAAAATCTGACTCTATCATGCCTTTCCTCTGACATTATTAAGGTGCTACAAGAACATTTAGATGTCATAAAGTAATTTGCAAGCTGATTCCTGCAAATCTCCATTCTTACTCAAACCTAATGTGTCACTTCATAAATAGCATCCACCTCAAAGCAAAGGCTATTAGACTGCTTTACTTCTGGTGAGTTATTCTGAAGGATGAATGTGGATCAGTGAAGCAGCCCGTGCCTCCAGTCATCAGTGCATATTTTGGAATTTAAGTCAGGACTGTAGTTTACAGCCATGGTGAGAGAGGTATACAAGTTGCTTAAGCCAGGTTCCCACATAACAAACATCTTCTCTTTCATAGCAGTGCAGAGGGGTTTCTCTAAAGCAACATCCCTTGGCTTAAGCAACATCTTGTACTGCCCCGGCTTATTCATACAAAGCCATTTACTCTTCTCAAAGGACACACTGACACATCAGAAAAACAGCTGCTGAAGTTTTTCTCAGTCCTCTCTGGGCAACCAGTCACACAGGGTCTGGGTCTTTTACTTACTGGGTTGTTTTACAGCTGTAGCCCTCTGCTCCTTTGAAGGGTTTTGAGACACCTTTAGAAGGGTCTGTAATCGATTTTTCATTAACTGGGCTTTCACAATAATGACTTTTCTGTTACCCTCATAATTCCGTACAGCCTGTAAACAGCTTTTCCAAACATCCTTTCCAGCTGGATATTTGTGGTTTAAGACATTTCAGCAAGCACACTGCCATAGTCCTTTATTCATAAGAGTTTTATTAATATGAAGACCTTCTGAAACCAAAATTCTAGTTTTAATTGGTTGAAGGGAAATTTTATGCACTAATTAAAGGCATCTTTAACACCAGATGTGCCCTCCCCATTCCAATAGGGATATTTAACTATAAGAAAGGAAAGCAATAGTCCCATAAATGTCCTTATGATGTTTTCAGGTATTCACCTTTAGGACAGCAACCATGACAATGTCAAGCAAGCTAAAAAGATCACTTCCCACATATGGTGTCAGTGCCCTGAGGCTTTCCCCCACCCTGACTTATGCTCAAGTTTTTCCTGGCAGTTATTTAGTGCTTTGAACAAGGGGCTGGAAGATGAAAGCAAGCAAGCAAGCACTATTTCTAAAGAAGAGAAAATGTATATCAACATCTGTATCTGAGCAATATAAACAACAGAGTTCCACAAAGCAGCCATTAAGCCAAAGGACACTGTTAAGCTGCTGTTTCCCAGTCAATGACCATTGACAATGGATTTTCTCTCTTCTCCCAATTTTAATTTGTTTTAAAGAAAAGTCAGGTGTTAATCATGTTCTCAAAAAAGTGTTCTCCTGCCCCTCATTAACACCTGTTAATGACAGGCATGTCCTAATATTAGATTTACCCTGCCAATTGTATTACGGCTCTGTTTTTCCATGACATAACTTGAATGTATACCAGATGAACACTAAAACACTATGTTGAGGTTTGGAATCCTTCTTTTTGTTTCTCTTATCTTAGGGAATTTTTGCCCATCCGTTGCTAAGACACCATAACGACTGGGTGCTTAGGAAAAACAATAGAAAGACTAGTCGAGTAAAAGAACTTGTAAGTAGCTATTCCCTTATTTGGACATTCCCTCTTGAAGGGGGCAGAGATCTCGGGACAGCTGGGCTGAGAAAAAGGAAGGGGAGCAGTAGCTGGCTCTCTTTGCCTCTCGGCATTCAGAAGAGAGGGAAGCTGCCGTTGCTTGTCACCACTGTGGAGTTTTCCTGGCTCCTGCTGCCTGCCTGCCTCTCCC
>VZTJ01004301.1:248103-259425 GCA_013397795.1 Orthonyx spaldingii | reverse complement strand
GGTGTGGCTTGGATGGAGTCTGGTGGCAAGGGCAGCGATGCGTTGGGATTTGGAGGGCAATGCCTATGGCATGTATAGAATAAATCTAACGGAGTTTGGCACAGCACTAGTTGTCTTCCTGCCAGGATTTAGGCTCTTGCTGTCAAGGGTTTCCTTCATCTCGTTTTTTACTTCCTCCGGATAGTGTTACAGCTCCCTGTTGCTTCATTTCGCTTCCTTCTCTTGTGGCTGCAGGGAGAACCGCTGCCGGTCTCGCAACCGTTCTTGCTCCAGGGTTACTGCTAGTCTTGGCTGTTCCCATTCCTAGCAGCTCTCAATGTCTTGTGTGAAGTCTCACCTTGAGGAAAGACTTGCTGCTTCGTGTGTGTTCTTCCAAGTACGTACTTGTGCCATGGGGCACCTCTGCCAAAGTGGAGCTGCTAAAAGTCCGAGGCAGCATGGCCTTTCTGCCAGGGAGGGATTAGCTCCTGGATTCCTGAAATTGTAGGGTAAGATGAGGAAAGACAAAAGCTTTGAGCGTCTGGGTTTGCTTTGGGACAGGTTCTAAAGGTTTCTTGAACCCAGACCTCATGATATCACCCGTTGCTTGTCTGGGACGAGCTGCAGGAAATCTCTTGGCTGTGGAGCTGACGCGTAGGGATGCTCAGTGGCTGCGTGGGTCTGCTGCAGCCTGAAGTGCTATATCCAGGGAATATAAAGCATTTCATTCATCAAAAAGAGCTAGTAACTCTGCTGCTGAGTGTTTTAAATGTCAGTGTGAACTCTGTCGCTGCTGATAAAAGTGGAGAAGGGTGGCAGTGTCGGAAGCCGCTTGGCTTCGTCTTGAGTACATCATACTTTGAAAAAAGCAGGTTTGAAACAGAACGCTTTGGCTTATTTTATTTCTTCAACTCTTGTGAGTAGCAGTAGAAATAAATTTTTATTTGGGAGCCAAGAAGACTCCTCCTGGTTCTCTTTTGCTGCTAGGAACTAAAAACAGCTGATCTAATTATTCACGCTCTCCTGTTCCACTGAGAGGGGAAATGTGACCATCAAATCACTGGGAGCAACATTGTGATCACAAGATCCAGCTCACACTCATCACTTTCCATATGCCCTGCTTTATGATGCTCAAACTACACAAATTATTTTAAGGCCTTTTTTCCCCTCTTTGCTTTCGTTTTGCTTTGGTCTCTTTTTTTCTGCATGGGTGGTTAGTAAGAACAGGCAACAGAAACCCTGGATGAAAGGAAATAATTTTTATTAATAGAGGAAATATATGGCAGAAACTATTTTCTGGCTGCGCTGCCTTGCAGGTGTGGTGGTGGTGGTGCCAGCCTGCACCTTGGCCTAGGAGGCTGTTTTTGGGTTGGGAAGCATCTCCCTGGACAGGTTCAAACGCGGTGTGTGGTGGTGAGACCGATTCTGTTGAGGCTTTTCAGCAGGGTGAGTGTTCCCTGTGTCCCCAGGCCTGAGAGCGGCTGTTCCCGGTGAACTGCTGCCTTCCTGAGCGGAGGGAGCAGGTCTTGCTGTGCTGCTTGCACATCTGCAAGGTTGCCTTGGCTACCAGCTTGTCTGCAACCGAGAGGAAAGCTCAAAACAGGGCTTCAAGCTGTTTTCCTTCTCTCTGCAGAGGTTTCGTCATCCCTTCATGGAGAAATAGGGGGATTCTGGCTCCTGTGAGCTGTGGAGCAGGGACTCTCTGCATTTCTCTGAAATGCTGGCAGTGCCACAGTCTCTCTGAAAACTTCTTGGTGCTCTTGGCTCATTCAAAGCCAAACTCTGTATTTTTAGTGACCACACTGAGCATTGGCTGTTCCTGGGAATGCTGTAAGGGTGTAGGCATGGACCTTGGCTGGCATGAGCACGGTCCCACCCTGCTACCCCGTGCTCCTCCTGGCAGCTGACTGCTGTGAATAGTGCCTTGCGTCCCAGCAAAGATTGAATATCCCTTTGGAATGGGTGGGTGACTCAAGTGGGGTTTCAGTCCTGTGCATCCTTGGAAGTGCTCTTCAGTTAGGGAAGTGTGCCCAGAGCTCCTGCTTGAGGTCTGAATGTGACTGGATTCATTTCTCTGGCTGCTACACCTGGGACCTGCTCTGCAGAAGGTGAAGTCGGTTGGGAGCTTTCCTGAGCTGGGTGAGACCTTTTGATTACCTCTAACTCAGCCCAGCTTAGCAGATTCATTCGCCACCCTCTTTTACAGGTTTTCTTTGCCCTTTCCAAGAAGTATGGGTAGGGCAGAGCTCTTGGGCTTATACTTTTTTCCAATGTTGGGAGAGCTTGGAAGCAAGAAGCTCTTCATCCTCATGGAGAAGCTTTGACTAGTCATGGCTGTAGCTTAAGAGGCAGGGCTGGTATCCAGGAAGCTTTGGGGGCTGTTGCTGGTCCATAGTCTGATATCTCTCCTCTCTTGTGTGCTCCTTTAAGTTTCCCTGGGGGCTTCCTCACAGGTTTGGATCAGCTCATGTTCTCCTGGTTGGCTGTTGAAATTAGCCCAGACTGGTTGGTTGAGATTAGCCTCTGGTGAACACCCTGGTGTCTGTTTTGGGGTGCAGGAAGGGGTTCTGTTTTTGCCTCCATCCCTAGCTGGGCTGGGAGGATGGTGGTGGGCTTGGAAGCAGGGAAAAGAGCTGGGATGGGGTTGATCTGCATGGTCTGTGTCCTTTGCAGAGAATGAGCCATCCTGGGAAACACCCTGCGCTGAGCTTCTTGTCTATGTTTCCACTCCAGGCTGCGATGGTTTTCCCAGCCTGGACTCCAAGGAGAGCTGTAAGTGTTGGGGTTGGGAGTGGGAAGGAATGTGGCTGTTTCTGTGCCTGTCACTGGGAAGTAGCACTGTGTGGTTACTCTTGGTTTTGGGAAGGGCACCAATCCCCTGTTATTGAGACACTGAAGCAGGGCAGGAGGGACATCCCTGAGGGTGCTGATAAAGCAGTGGGGAGAGGTTTAAAACAGCAAGAGAAGCCCAAAATTCAGTTCTCCAGTGTCCCGGGGTGCTGTTCTGTACCTGAGCCCTGCCCAGTGCTGTCGTGGCCGTGTGGGACAGCCCCCTGATGCTGTGTTTCAGACAAGCTGTCAGTCTCCAAAGGCTTCATGCTGCTCTCTGCAGAGACCGTCTGGGGAGCTCTCCGAGGTGAGCTCTGCTTCCCATGGGGCATTCCTGCTTGCCCGGCCTCGGGCTGTGGGAATGTCTCGCGGTGCCTCTCTCTTTCCAAAGACTTCTTTGTTAATTGAGCTCTGCTCCTTTGGGGGTGTCTGTGCTGAGAAAGGGGCTGTGTTTTCCTGCAGGCCTGGAAACATTCAGCCAGCTTGTTGGGAGAGACGAGAATGGCACGGTGAGTCCTGGCCTCATCTCCTGGGGGCAGGCAGCTCTGCATAGTGCCCCTGCCTCCATGGGGACAGACTGAGGGTTGCTGGGATGCTTGGGATGAGTGGGCACAGCCTTGCCAAGGGCCAAGTGGAGATTCATGGATCCAGCCAGATCCCTGCCTTCTAAGTAGATAAAGAAGTGCTGCAGCTCCTTCTGACCAGTTTGCGCTCTGGGCTGTGAGGGCACCCCTGTCCTGCTAGCCCTAGGGCAGTGGTGACCCTCACTGTCTCTTGCTAATGGCCATTTGCCCAGCATCCTGCTCACATCTTCCTCGTGTCCTCCGTGTGCAGTACTACATCAATGAGACAGAAATCGTCGACTTTCCCCGCTTCCCTCACCGGGGGCTGTTGCTGGACACCTCTCGTCACTACCTGCCTTTGAGAGCCATCCTGGAAACTCTGGTAGGGCACCCGTGCTGGGAGATGAGATGGTTTAATTGGGTGTCCCTTCCCCTGTGACAAGTGAGCTCCCTTGTTTGGGTGATTTCTCAACTGCCTTTGTTAAAAAGAAAACCCCAAGGTATTTTGGATTTCTTCACTCCAGGTTACTCTCCAAGGCTGAGTTGTTTCTAAGGCAAGGGAAAACACTGGCAAAGGTGGGTGGTGGTTCTCTGCTCATCCCAAGCAGAATTAAACTTCCAGGTCTTCACCAGTGGCTCAGGTATAGGAAGAACAGGGATTTTACTGAGCAAAATTATTCCTGGCCCTGTGCAGCACTTTGTGTTTAGAGAGAGGTGTCTGAATCCCTCTTGGATCCTGGGGAGCATTTAGGGGCTCTGCAGTGTCCTTCTGGAGTAGGAGGACCTTGTTCTGTATCTGTGGCAAGCTGGATGACCTTTCAGAAGGGATGGGTCACGTTCATCTTCCTCCCTGTTTCTTCCCAGGATGTCATGGCTTACAACAAGTTCAACGTATTTCACTGGCACATTGTGGATGACCCGTCTTTTCCCTATGAGAGCTCCACGTTCCCAGAGCTCAGCAAGAAGGTAATGCTCCTTGATGGCCACGTAGTGCCCAGCTCAGGCGAGCGGCTCCCTGCCTGTGCTCCTGAGTGAGGTGCTGAGCTTTGCCGCATTCCCAGGGAGCCTTCAATGCCATGACCCACGTGTACACGGCCAGCGACGTGCGCACCGTCATCGAGTACGCCCGGCTGCGCGGCATCAGGGTCATTGCTGAGTTCGACACCCCCGGCCACACCCTCTCCTGGGGGCCAGGTGAGGAGCAGACCCTGCCTGCTGCTGCTGCTCTGAGGAGAGTTGGACTTGTCCCAGGGGCAGGAATGCGACCTGCAGTCTTGCAAGCTGGGTGTTGGCAGCACTGTCCCACAGGCTGGCTTTGAGGAAGAGCAAACCATTATTTGGGGGACGTGGGGCCCAATTGTCCAACTTCTAGAGCAAAATCCAAAGGGAAACATTTCCATCTCTTCTTGGGTCCAAGCTGGGTGATTTTTTTGTGGGAACATCTGCTCTGCCGAGACTAACATCATGGCTATTGCAAGAATCTTGTGTTTAACTGAGGGTACAGCTGGCCAAGCTTCCTTGCTCTGCTCAACTGTGTCCCAGTCCTGACACACTGCTCTCTGCTCCAAGGACTGTGTCTCGTCTTCCATGTCTGGAAATGCAAGAAGCTCCGGGAAAACATTCCATTGTCTTTTTCTCCCCTTCGCCTGCCTCCAAATGCCAAGGCCTGTTTTAGAATTCACTGTATGTGTGGTCACAACTGGAACTGTGGCTGTCCCTCCTTCCCTGTCCCCTGACAGGCCCTGAGTTGTGCTGAGGGGCATTGTAGAGGGTGATATAGTCACACTTTGCCCATTCCTCACCATCTTGCATTTGTTATCATCAGGTGCTCCAGGCCTCCTGACTCCCTGCTATATGGGCAAGGCTCCTTCTGGAGTCTATGGGCCCATCAACCCCATCCTTAACAGCACCTACCAGTTTGTGACCAGTTTGTTCCAGGAGGTCAGCACTGTGTTCCCAGACTTCTTTCTGCACCTCGGGGGCGATGAGGTGGATTTCACATGCTGGTGAGTCTAAGATCAGTCTGGATGGGCATTGGGGGGAAGTATTTGGAATTGGAGTCCCAGCCCATCACTTCTTGGTCATGATCTTTGGTGTCCTGCTCTCCCAGGCCAGGGGTGGTGGTGGTGCTTTGGAATTTTGGATTTCCGTGCTCAGGGTGATGCTGGGTGTAGGAAGCTGCTGGTGCTGGTCCAGCCACAGCTCTGGAATGCCTGGGCAAGCCTTGGACTGATGTGGGAAGGACTTGACCATGCCTTGACCTTACTTCAGAGCTCAAGTTGTGATGGTTTTATTCCTTCTCTTCCGTGCACAGGAAATCCAATCCAGAAATCCGTGCTTTCATGATGGAGATGGGCTTTGGTGAAGATTACAAAAAATTAGAGTCTTTCTACATCCAGAGGTAAGGACAAGGCATCCAAGGCCTGTAGCTGCACTGTGTGACCAGCACAAATGTATTCTGTCTTCAGAACACCAGATCTCCTCTTCAGGAGCATCCCCATTGGTCATGTCTCCCTGACCCCTAAAGGAAGCATTTTAGTGGGAGATTGACCACAAAAAAGCCTGGGGCTAAGGAGGAAGCAGCCCCATAAGGGCCTGTGCTCTCTCCTGTCCTCAGAAGCACCTCCACATCCTGCTCAGGATGTTGGGAATATCTGTGCTTCTCCTTTGGCTGTGTGTAACCACCAAAGAGAGGATCAGTGGAATCACCCAAAACTTGGTACTTTTCCCACTCCAGGCTTCTGGACATCGTCTCTTCCCTTGGCAAAGGTTATATTGTGTGGCAGGAGGTGTTTGACAACGACGTGAAGGTGAGAGCTGCCTGTGCTAGGGTGAACGGTGCCAGCACCCCAGCCTGACACACTGGTGTGCTCTGGGGGGGCCATGCTGGGGCTGGTGGGGTTTACTGTTGTGGGGCTGGGGTCGATCTCAAGATGGTGCTGCCACTGAGCTACCCTCATGGTGGCTTTGTCACACTGCTGCCAGTGCTCCGCTCCCTCCAGCTTCTTGTATATTCACCTGCAAGATGCAGGTTTTAACCCTGCTCAGTACACTCTGCAAATGGCCTTATCCCTTCCTCTGTTGCTCCAGCAAACCAGATGGGAAGTGGCTCAAAAGTTGAGCCCAAGCCTGCCTCAGCTTCCTTTTGGGGTGCGGAGGGGTCAGGGCACTCTGCTTGGGGGAGCAGGTGATGCTTCTGTCAGCACACCTATCCCCTGCACCGTGTCCACCTGTGCTTCTCAGCTGAGGCCTGACACCATCATCCACGTGTGGAAGGAGAACGCCATGCAGTACCTGAACGAGATGGCCAATGTCACCAGGGCTGGCTACCAGGCTCTGCTCTCTGCACCCTGGTACCTCAACCGCATCTCCTACGGGCAGGACTGGATAGAAGCCTATAAGGTGGAGCCCTTGAGCTTTGAAGGTGTGTTCCGTGTGTCCCCTTCCTGCATGGCAACTGGCTTGGCACTCAGACATAGTGCCAAAACTGGCTATCTTGCTGTCCCCTCCACAGGCAGCCCTGAGCAGAAGGCGCTGGTGATGGGTGGCGAGGCCTGCATGTGGGGTGAATATGTGGATGTCACCAACCTGACCCCCAGGCTCTGGTAAGAGAGGTAGCGGTGAGGTCTCTTGGATCGCGTGCGCCCGGGCTTGTGTCCCTTTTCTTTGCCACCGAACATCATATGCTGAATTCGTGAGTTTGGTCTGCACATGGTGCCTGTCTGTGTCCCCTCTGTGCTGATAGCAGCTTCACTGAAACTGAAATGAGGGCTTGCAAGGCGGTAACAACCTGCTGCTGCAACCAGGTTGTGTTTAACACTCGTCTGTCCTGTCACCCTGGTCTGCTCCTGATGGGCGTGTGCCCAGGAATGCATCTTGGGTTACTCTCAGGCCTTTGTGTGTGGAAGAACGCTGGTCAGGAAAGTGTTTGAGAGCCCAGGCTTCATGTGAGAAGCTTTTGAGCTTCCCCCTGTCCTGACTGCCTGTCTCTCATCCTCAAGGCCAAGAGCTGGGGCCGTAGCTGAAAGACTCTGGAGCAACGAGACTGTGAGGGACATGGAAGATGCGTACACCCGACTGGTGGAGTTCCGCTGCATCCTGCTCGGGTAACCCTTCTGGGACAATTCCCCCTGGCACCACTGCTCTGGGCTCAACCCTGCGAGGGCAGCGAGGGAGAAGGGCTTGCCCTGCTGCAAAGTGACCCTTGTTCCTCTGGAAAGCCCTGTTTTTCCTGGTGCTTGTGCGTGGGCAGAGCTTGCTTTGTGCAGCGCTGGAAGAACGCTCCTGCTGCCAGCGTGGGCTGGTGGCTCTGGCGAGGAGAGGGCTTTGTGCTGAGAAAGGAGGGGACTTGTCAGCTCTTGCCACTCCTTCTGCAGCACCAGCTTCCTCAGGAAATCTGTCCTCACCCCGTGCTCCCACACATGAGCAAACAACTGAGTTTATAAGCACAGGATGAAAACCACTCCCTCCTTGTCACACCTGAAACGAGGCACCCATGGCCACCCTGTGCCACTGGAACCCCTCAAACCCAGCAGTGGCTCTACCTGTGCCCTCTCCCTGATGTTGTCCTTCTGTTCTCTTCCCAGGCGTGGTGTCCAGGCACAACCTCTCTTCACTGGATACTGTGACCATGAATTCGGTGGGGTTTGAAGGGAGAGCCCTGCAGCCCTCAGTCTCTGTGTACACAGGAGGAATGTCCTCCCCTCAAAAGGACAGAGGGACCCCTTCCCACCCCACCTTCTGCTCTGGCTTCATTGCAATGAACATTTTTTTTTGCTTTGGCATGCACTCTTTGCCTCTTTTTCTATTTCTTTAAATCTATAAATAAATGACCCCAAAGAGGGAAAAGGTGCCTATTCCTGCTCGGCTGGGGCTTGGGAGACCGTGCAAGGGTTAGCAGGAGATGGGTAGGGCTTGCTCCAGTAATGCTGGTGGAGAAGCATCATCCTGGCAGCTGCGGAGCTTGCAGGGTGCCTGCCCAGCTGGATAAACTGTGCTTAGCCTCTGCTGCTGTCCCAGGGTTTGCTTCTGCAGTCACATTGTGCTGTGGGGTCCTGTCCTTGTCCCTCCTCCCTCCTCTGATGGCTGGACCTGCAAGGGCACCACCTCTGCTGCCCTAAACCCTGGCTGCTGCCGCCTCCTCTGGCTTTTCCTCAGCAGATGACACCCTGGAGCCTCTTTGAGGAGCCCCTGCAAATCTGTTGAGTGGTGTGTGGATATTACGAAATCTCTGCTCAGCTCTTCAGGCTGTCACCTCTCCCTGGCATTTGGCCAGCTGACCCGTCCTCCTCCCGCTCTGTTATTCTCAGGGTGAGGAGCTCAGCTCCAGGTCTCCTCCATGCAGAGGGGTTGGTTTTGATGGTGTTTTCCTTGGAGAAGAAACTGGTGGTGCTACTGTCCCATGGAACTGGGAACAGTGTGATTGTTGTCCTTCGATGGTTGGGGTTGCCGTGCTGGAAACGGCATTCAGCTGAAAGCAGGGAATCTTTCAGGGGTAAATCCTGGATGGGACTGTTGTATGTGTGTCCTGTCTTAGTGAGATATGCTGTTATGGTTGGAAACGTTTTATGATTGAACTTTAAATTAAAAATAGTGAATTAACAGTTATTACTGCCTCCTATTTTTAAAAATTGGGGGGGGTTCCCTTTTTTTTCCCCCAGTGTGTTGTAAAGTGGTAATTTGGCCGGATGCTTTTGTCACTGCAGGGAGCTGCTGCCAGCAAGGGTGGGGCAAGAGGGACACTGGCCCTGGGAAGGGGTGGTGTGTTCCCATGGATGATGCTCTTCAAGAGAGGCTCTTCACCACCCTGTCCCAGCTCCCTGCCCTCATCCCACCTGCCCTTCTGCCTTGCTGGGCTCCCTTTCCCCCACAGCCAGGTGTGAGACCCCCCCAGGGCTTGGAATGCCCATGGAGGACCCCCAACACAGCACCTTCCACTGAAGCCTGGTATTGTGAACCAGGTTAAATATCACCCATGATCCCGTTTTCCAGGGTGTCTGCACTAGCATCTTTCCAAACCCACTATCATGGAGGTGGCTCAATGACGTCTCCATCCTTGGAAGGGCCGGGATCCCGGGAGCACCCCGCTTTCCCCGCCACAGCTTTGCTGGGTGGCCCGTTCCTTCCAGAACATCTATTTTGGTCATGTAAAACTTGCCAGGGAGCAGGGAACAGGGAACAGGCAGTGTGTGAATCACTCGGGGCCAACGGGTTTAAAAATAAACCCAAGCGGCGGCGAGGAGCAGCTGCCAAACCCCCGGATTCCGGCAGGATTGTGCTCCACATGTCCCAAACCCACCCGTGGGCACTGACACCAGCCAGGGGAGTTTATTGGGACACGCTTGCAGCGACAGGCACGCGTGTGCATCGTGTGTGTGTGTGTGTGTGTGTGTGTGTGTGTGTGTGTGTGCGCGCTTGTAAACGTGTGTGCATCCTGTGTGTGTGTGTGCTTCTAAATACTTGTGTGTGTTATGTGTGTGTGCTTGTAAATGTATGTCCTTGTAAACACGTGTGCATTGTGTGTGTGGGCTTGTAAATACATGTGTATTGTGTGTGTGTGCTTGTAAATACTTGTGTGTGTTACGTGCGTGTGCTTGTAAATGTATGTGCTTGTAAACACGTGTGCATTGTGTGTGTGGGCTTGTAAATACTTGTGTTATGTGTGTGCTTGTAAACAGGAGCAGTGTGTGTGCTTGTCAATGTGTTTGCTTGTAAACGTGTGTGTATTGTGTGTGCATGTAAACATGTGTGCATTGTGTGTGTGTGTGCTTGTAAACGTGTGCTTGTGAACGCATGCACGTGCACACACGTGGTCTGGGTTCTCACACATGCACTCATGCACACACGTTGCACACGTGTTGAAGGGTTGTTGCACACACATGCATTTGTGCACACACTTGCACAAGTGCATTAAGGGCCCTTGCACGTGTGCACTCGCACACGCGCACAAGTGCACTTTCTCCCACATGCGTGTGGGTCCTTGCACACACACACTCATGCAGGGACTTGCACACAAGTGCATAGAGCCTCTTGCATACATACACCTGTGCACATGCCTGCACACATGTCCTTATGAACCCCTGTGCTCTTGCACACACGTGCAGGGGTGTCCTTGCACTCATGCACACACATGTACACACACGCTTGCACTCACGTGCTAAGGAGCCCTTGCACATGTGTGCACACAGGTCACTGCACACATGTGCCTCTGGGTCCTTGCAAGCCTATACATACCTGCACACACTTGCACACACGTGCAAATGCCCCCACACATCATAGCCCGGACTCACACACAGGCCTGAAGCCACACGTGCTGTGCGTGTCCTTGCACGTACTGAGACACACATGGGCACTCTTGCAGCACCTGTATGTGCCTGCACACGCCTGGACACACGTGCACGTTTGTGTAGGCTTGCAGACGCTTGCACGTGCGCTCACACACACATGCACACAGCTGCACACTCTCACACCCCCATGCTCACACCCTCCTGCACACACGAGGCAGCGCGCCGGGGAAGTCAGGCCTCCCCCCACCTGGCTGCTGCTTTGGGACGAATTAATTAATTAACAACACCACCAGGTATTAAAGCTGTTCGGTCTAATCACAGATCTTTCAGGGTGACGTGGGGTGCAGGAGGGACGTGCTCTCCTCCTCCCCCTTCTAGGGCAGCCCCAGGGGGGCAACAGGGGCAGCGTGAGGTCCATGGAGGTGAAAAACTCAACAAAGTGTCCAAATTGACCCTTTTTGAGCCTCTTCTGTGTATTTAAACCCTGCTCTGAGGTGGGGAACAGAGAAGGAATAAGTCTGGAGGCTACTAAAGGGCTGCAGGGGGGAAGGTGGGAGGCTACTGGGCCCCTTGGCCAGCCCTGACTGGGGTTGGGGAATGATGGGAGGCTAAAGGGGGATGGAGAGGGGTGAGGGAGTGGAGTGGGGATGGAGGGGGTGGGGATG
>VZTJ01004301.1:227521-241422 GCA_013397795.1 Orthonyx spaldingii | reverse complement strand
CGAGCGCAGCCGAGCCCGGCTGAGCCGCTTCGGGTGGAGCGGAACGCAGCCGGGCGGAGCCGAACCGCCTCGGTGGAGCCGGCGGTCCGGCCGGTCCGGCCATGCAGCTGCCGCAGGTGCCGGCGCCCGGGCCGCGGCCGCCCGTGCTGTGGGTGCCCGCCGGGTCCAAGATCCTCTGCATCGAGGTAGGGCCCCGCCTTTGTCTGCCGCCGCCTCCGCTCCGCCCGGCCCGGCACGGCCCGGCACCGCCCGGCAGCCTCTGCCCGCGCCGGGGTGGGGGGGCTGCACCGGGGGGGGCTGGAGGAGGGATGTGGATGATGGCTAAGGGGTGTGTCTGCGCCCGGGGATGCTGTGTGGGAGTGGGGCTGATGGCGAGGGTGTGGATCCTTGCTCCCGGGGATGGGCATGGAGGGGTGTTGGCGGGGGGTGATGGTGAGCAGGGCGTATCTGCACACCGGGATGAGGATGGAGCGGGGTTAGTGAGGGGGTGCATCTGCTTCCAGGGATGGGCTGGGGATGAAGGAGTGTTTGTGATCAGGGTGTATTTGCACACGGGGATGGGGGGTGTGAGTGTGGGTGTTGGTGATGGAGTGTATCTGAACCCAGGGGTGGGGATGGGAATGAGGATGGAGCAGTGTCGGTGAGGGGGTGTATCTGCTCTCAGGCATAGGATGGGAATGGAGCAGTGACGGTGATCAGGGTGTATTTGCACACAGGGATGGGGATGGAGAGGTATTGAGCAGGGTGAATGTGCACATAGGGTTGGGGTGTGTGAGTGGGTGTGTTGCAGGGTGTATCTGCACCCAGGGATGAGGATGGAGAGGTGTCCGTGGGGAGGTGTATCTGCTGCCCAGGGATGGGGTGGGCGGGTGTGGGTGTTGCAGGGTGTATCTGCACCCAGGGATGGGTGTTGGGGATGGAGGAGTGTTGGTGGGGAGGGTGTATTTGCACAGAGGAATGGGGTTGGAGGGGTGTTGGTGAGGGGATGTATCTGGACCCACAGATGGAGTGTGTGGGTGTGAGTGTTGCTGAGCAGGGTGTATCTGCACTCGGGGATGGAGTGCTTGTTTTGGCAGGGTGGTTGTTGGTGATGAGGGTGTATCTGCACCCAGGGAAGGGGAGGGTGTCAGCGGAGGGGTGTTGGTGATGTATCTGCACCCAGGGAAGGGGAGGGTATTGGCCGGGCATGTTGGTNAGAGGTATTGAGCAGGGTGAATGTGCACATAGGGTTGGGGTGTGTGAGTGGGTGTGTTGCAGGGTGTATCTGCACCCAGGGATGAGGATGGAGAGGTGTCCGTGGGGAGGTGTATCTGCTGCCCAGGGATGGGGTGGGCGGGTGTGGGTGTTGCAGGGTGTATCTGCACCCAGGGATGGGTGTTGGGGATGGAGGAGTGTTGGTGGGGAGGGTGTATTTGCACAGAGGAATGGGGTTGGAGGGGTGTTGGTGAGGGGATGTATCTGGACCCACAGATGGAGTGTGTGGGTGTGAGTGTTGCTGAGCAGGGTGTATCTGCACTCGGGGATGGAGTGCTTGTTTTGGCAGGGTGGTTGTTGGTGATGAGGGTGTATCTGCACCCAGGGAAGGGGAGGGTGTCAGCGGAGGGGTGTTGGTGATGTATCTGCACCCAGGGAAGGGGAGGGTATTGGCCGGGCATGTTGGTAGAGAGGTGTATCTGCACCCAGGGGGGCTGTGTGCAGTGTGGGTGTCAGTGAGGAGGGTGTTCTGGCACCCAGGAATGGGGTGTTTGCTGGGGGGGGATTTGCAGGCAGGGATGGAAGATGATGGTGAGGAGCTGTATCTGCCCTCAGGGATGGGTTTGGTGTGTGTGTTGGCTGGAGGGTGTATTTTGCCACCACAGGTTTGTGTGTGTGTGTGGTGCAGGTGTGCGAGGGGCAGCGCTGGGGGGGTGTTGCACCCACAGGCAGGGAAGGGGGGTGTGTGCATTGGCAGGGGTACGGCTCTGCCTTCCTGGGTGTGCGCAGGTGGGTGTCTGTGGGTGTGCAAGCACGTGGGTGTCTGTGTGCGTGGGAAGAGGAGCTGAGGGTGTCTTTGCCCTCAGTGGCAGTGACAGGGTGTGGGTGCACATGGGCTGGGGGAGTGGCAGCAGTGGAGCTGTGTGGGCACACTGGGTGTGACAGGGAGTGCGGGTGTGCGCAGGTGTTGCTCAGGTGTGCGTGGTGGCAGTGGGGATGGGATGTGGGTGCTGCTGGGGGTGCCGTGAGCCTGCCCAAGGTGCCCATGTGTCCACGGAGGGCTCCCGGGGGTCCCACTGTGGGTCCTGCTGCCGCAAGGGGGAAACTGAGGCAAGATGCATTGTGTCCCCAGCGCCGGCTGTGCGTCCCGGGGTGCGTGCCCACAGCTGTTTGGGACCCATGGCAGCGGGGAGGGTTCTGTGGGTGTTGCGTGGACGTGCAGGTGCCCGTGAGGACTGGGGCTGTCCAGGTGCCCATGGGGCTGGGTGCGGTGGTGTGTGCCACACGTGGGTGTGCAGCGGGGCCGGGACAGACGTGCAGTGTGCACAGCGCCACGGGGGGCACAGGTGTGTGGCTCCAGAGGTGTGCAGCTGTGCCGGGGGGATGGGGTGGGTGTGCTTAGAGGGTGCTGGGGGTCTCTGGGTGTGCTCAGAGGTGTATGGGCGTGTGCAGGGTGTGCCAAGGTGGTCATGCACGTGCAGGTGGTCATGCACGCGCATGCACATGCACGAGCGGTGATGTGGCTGTCCCCAGGCCAGCTGCGTGCCCTCGCAGTGGGTCACCCCCAGGGCTCTGGCAAGGTGTTCCCGAGATGAGTGACTGCCAGTGCCCCGGTTCCTGTCTCCCTGCACTGGGTTCAGAGGTGCCTGGAGACCCTGCAGTGACACGGACACCAGGCTGCCACAGGTGCTCGCTGCTCTAGCGTCACCTGCTACCTCCATCTCGTTTGGATGCATGGTGGCCTGCCGGATCCCCTGGCTGTTGGTTGTGAGCATGAGAAGAGAGTGGTGCTAAGGAAGGAACAAAGGCCAGAAGTGACCCTGTCCCACTGGGCACATCCCCTGGCAGTGATTCACTATGGGCTGGTTCTCCCTGGTACCCAGGCTCTTTGGGGGCTCTGAATTTGGGTGGGAGACAGTGCCCGAGTGGTCAGGAGGTGGTTTAGCAACCGCTGGTGACCTCCTGCGCTGTGGAATGCCAGTGGTTTGGCTGTGCTGTGCTGTGCTGGGCCTTTGTGGACTGCTGGTGATGGTGGGTGCTGGAAGACCCCAAGCAGGGTGTCACTATGTCGTTGGGGTGGGGGAGACGGCTGGGCGTTGGGGATGGATGGATGGATGGATGGATGGATTGATGGATGCTGTGGGGGTGGAAAGATAGGTAGTGGCGAGATGGGAGGGTGTAAGGGTGGTACAGGGATGGATTGGTGGTGGGGATATGGATAGGTTCTATGGGGGTGGATGTTGGGGAGATGGATAGGTGCTGTAGGGAGGGAGGGGTATTTGGGGCTGGACGGATGGATGTTGGCAATACAGATAGATGCTATGGAAATGAATGGGTGTTATGAGGATGGGTGTTGGGGATGGATGAGTGTTGGGGATATGGATGGGTTCTATGGGGGTGGATGTTGGGGAGATGGATGGGTATTTGGGGCTGGATGGATGGATGTTGGCAATATAGATAGATGCTATGGAAATGAATGGGTGTTATGAGGATGGGTGTTGGGGATGGATGAGTGTTGGGGATATGGATGGGTTCTATGGGGATGGATGGATGCTATGGGAATGGGTGTTGGAGTATGGCTGGATGAATCCTGGGGGAAGATGGGTGTGTGGGTGATTGTGTGGGTGTCCAGGATGGATGAATGGATGGATGGAAGGGTGTTGCAGGGTGGGCAGGTGGGTGTCAGGAGCAGGGGGAAATGCCTGGGTGGCTTTTTGGTGTGGGAGGATGGATAGAGGGCTGTGGTTGGTGGCTGTGTGGAAATGGTGCAAGGGTGCTCTAGGGACAACCAGAAGATCTGGGTGCCACAGGAGGTCACTGAGCACCCTGTGGTGGGCACGTGACGATGCCAAGGGTGCCAAAACCCCCTTCTGGAGGTGTCTAGAGGCCAGGGCGATTTCTCCCCAGTGCGGTGTGGCAGCCCTGGGGTAGGTTAGCTGGTCCCCTAGGCCTGACATTTATAAACATCAGCCACTCCCGGGGAATCAATACAGTTTAATAACCGGCGAGCGGAGACGGGAGACACATCAAAATGACACTCTGCGGCTCCGTAAATGTTATTCTAAATCATCCTCACTGGGTTTATTACATTAAGCATACAGCGGCAGGCATGGGAAATTTATTCCATCAAAGGCCATCGTGCTGGTAAGTGGGGCTGGAGGGTCAGTGGAGGGGGGCAGCTCCCCCTAAAATGGGGTTCACTCCTGCCGGCCATGGCAGGGATGTGAGGGACAGCGGGGTGCTGGGTTTAGGGTCTCGGTGCTATCACAGCCTCCTCAGTTTGGGGTGAGCCAAATCCTGCCCTGGCACAAGGTGGATGTTCAGGGAACTGGTGGCATGATGGGTGACACTGTAAGGTGTCCCTCGGTGCCACCTTGTGCCACCCCATGACACCTGGGGACTCAATCCCTTCCCTGGACCATCCCCAGCTCTGCGCTGACATTTCTCTCCATGTTTCCCTGGAGACGAGGCAGTTGCTGTGGAAACCTCCCTCTTCTCTCTTACCCATCCTCTTCCTCACCCTGATGTGGGGGGGACTGGCTATGCCCCCACCCAGCCCCAAAATTCAGGGACCCCCTCCAGGGGTGCAGCGGGGGGCACCCGGGATGGGGGTGGGGGTGACTGTCCCCGTGTGTGCTCGGGGCGTGTTCGTGTGCACACCCCCGCGCCGTCATGTGTGACATCTCGCCGTTGCCGTGGCGACCCCATTGAGCACATGGCTTGGGCTCCGCAGCATCGCGGGGGAAGCATGCTTGTTGCCATGGAAACGGCCATAATTGTAGCATTTTTCGGCTAAAAGAGGGGAAAAAGGAGGGGGAGAGAGGAGGAGAAATGGCTCCATGGGGCAGCGGGCCAGGGATGTGCCTGCCAGCCCGGCGCATCCTGCTGCACACGGGTGTCACGCTCGTGGGTGCACACAGCGGTGACAAGGACGAGGCCAAATTTGGGTGAGATTTGGGAAAAGGAGGGCGGTGGTGCCAGAGGGGCCAGGGCCGGTGGGATGCTGCTGCTGCCTCTGCAGTCCTTTGCAGTCGAGGAAAGCGGGCAGGCGGCCAGGCCTGGCACCGGTGGCCCCACGGGCGCCTGCAGCACCGGGTGCCCATCGGCGGGGCCAGAGCACTGCCCTCCGCGCGTGGCATCCCTTGGCTGCCGTGGCCACGAGTCCTGGATATGTTCTTGTAGGTCCCTCCCCTTTTCCCCGGCTCCCGGTGCCAGTTGTTGGCCAAATCCTGCTGATCCCCATGGGAGGAGTTCAGGGGGCACCACACTGACCACCTGCTCTTGCTTGTGTTGCAGATGAACCGCCCCATCCAGGTGAAGCCGGCCGACAGCGAGGGCCGAGGAGGTAGGTCCTCAATTCCCTGGCTGCCTGACACGGGCAGGGGGCCACAGAGTCACCCAGGGGGTGATGGGGAACATGGTGGCATCATGGGGGCTGCTGTGGGAAGGTTGGTTTGCAGAGAAATCCAGGAAAGGAGCTGCCTTTGCTGGTGGCATCCAAATCTGAGTGCAGAGCAAATGCCATCTTCTCTCTCCCTGTCTGCTCAGCTGGGGAGAACATCCTGACGTGATCCTGGGAATGTCTTGACATCCTGACATCCTGAGGGGCAGAGCACCAGCCAGCCGCTCTCCCTCACCACCTTCATTTACCAAACAACCCAATTCCCTGTCCAAAGCTGTGACCCCGGGGCAGGAGTTGACTGCACATGGCCCAAGCCCCTCTAAAAACTACCACCCCCACAAATTCTTTTTGAGCATTTGCCACTCATGGGGCTGTGGCATTGCCAGCCTGAGGTGATCATTTGGGCAAAATTGCAGGAATTGGATCAAAATCCCACATCTATTGTGTTGCTGGGCAGGTAGGCGCTATCGGACATGCAGGATGCTCGCGTGGGACCACCCGCCCTTAGCAGGGTGGCCGGGGTAGATCCCCCCCTAACCAAACCCTGTTATTAAACACACTGGGAGCTGGTCCCAGCACATCCCAGAGGGACCTGGCAAATAAATTACCCACTTACCGAGCGTAATTGGTGAGGGATTAAAAATCGATGGGTGAGCTGGGGCTCCCGGCTCCAGCCCCTCACCCAGGAGGTGACGCTGGGCTGCCCAGCCCACTCCCCCTGGGAGGTGGTTATGTTTAACTAGACAACACATGAGCCCTATTCCCTTAACTAATTTTCCTGGTACCTTAAGGGATGAAGCATTCATCGTCTCCTGCCATTATTTATTTATTTCCCCAGCAATGCTTTGACAGGGCACCTTATTTTCTTTGTCAAATGCCATTAGCGTGCGGCGGGAGCGCACAGCTGCACAAGATAGATGCTGGTAATAATCATGAAATTCTCATTATTTACTATCCCTTCTCTTGTGTTTGGGTTATTGATGTCCCCTGGGCACGGCCGGAGGCTGCGAGTTGTTCTGCGAGTTGATCGTACGAGGGTGATCACCTCTGATTTGTGGGTTCTCTTTGTTCCCACTGCATCCCATCCCAGTGCTGGGGGAGCGAGCCCCCCCCATGCCTGGAAAAAGCCCCAGTTCCTCTCCCTAAAGGAATGGCTCTTCCAAGATTCACCCCTCAGCAATTTCCCCACAGGAGAACTTTTCCCACCCTGAGTGTTCTGTAGGATGGAGATGATAAGCCTGGCACCTTCTCCGTGGGATCGGTGTCGCTCCCTCCCTCTGATGCCACTTGGCTCTTTCCCCTCCATGCACCATTTGTGATGAGGGGATGGGATGGTGAGTGACCTCCCACTCTCTGACGGGCTTGGTTTTGTTTTTAGAAGACAGGAAGCTCTTTGTGGGCATGCTGGGGAAGCAGCAGAGTGAGGATGACGTCCGCCGCCTCTTCGAGCCCTTTGGCCAGATTGAGGAGTGTACCATCCTCCGAGGGCCTGACGGAGCCAGCAAAGGTGGTCTTTGGGGCACCGGGTGGGCACCCTATGGACCCACAATGGCCAAATCCAACCTGTCCCATGTTCCCTCTGTTCTCTTAGGTTGTGCCTTTGTGAAGTACGGCAGCCACGCCGAGGCTCAGGCTGCCATCAACAGCCTGCACGGCAGCCAAACCATGCCGGTAAGCGCCAGTCTCGCACCCTGCCCCAGCTGACCCCACGCTGCCTGCCTAATCCAATCACTCACTGATTTGATCCTCGGTCTAATTGGATCAAAATCCTACAGACTGGCAATTTGTTGGCCACATCACCCCAGGTTCCTCCTTGCCAGGGTGCTGAGCCCCAGAGGTGGGAGCGTGGAACTAATTCTCTCCGTGCTGGAGAAAGGGACAGTTTAATTAATGCTGAAGGTCAGAATTTTGAACAAGGAAGGGGAAAGGAAGCAGAGGTCAGGGAGCTGCCACTGGGGAGAAAAATTGGCTATAATTAAACCTCACATCGATTGTTGGTTGCTGCTGCCAAGCTGGGCAGTGTCCCCAGGGCTGAGGACGCTGCGGATGCTGTGAGCCAGCCCCACGGCGGGTACACGGTTTGGGGGCATTACTGTGGTCCCACCGTCAGCCCCATCTTCCCCCCGACCTCAGGGTGCCTCGTCCAGCCTGGTGGTGAAGTTTGCAGACACGGATAAGGAGAGGACCCTGCGGCGGATGCATCAGATGGCCGGGCAGCTGGGCATCTTCAACCCCATGACCATCCAGTTTGGCGCCTATGGGGCCTACACGCAGGCGGTAGGAGCTGGTGCAGGCCAGGGGCTTTGGGGGAGCGCCGTGGGTGGCCGGGCTGGTTTGGCCCGTGAAACACCAGTGCCAGGGGGTGTGGGTGCCTGGCAGGGCTGGCGTATCCCTGTTTAGGGGCACATGCAGGGCTCCACCCGACAGCTGAGAGTGGCTATAGGGTGCAGTGGTCCCATATTTAACGTCACCCACACCTCCTCCCGTCCCCGGGTCTGGCAGCGGGCGGCATTTATTCCTCTGAATCCATCCAAAGCAGAGATGCTGATTTACCCTCCCCTCTCCCTCCTTCCCTCTGCCTCTCGCTGTCTGTCCCTTTCCCCCTTTCTTTCCCGAAGATCATGCAGCAGCAGGCAGCCCTGATGGCGGCCGCGCAGGGCACCTGCCTCAACCCCATGGCTGCCATCGCTGCTGCCCAGATGCAGCAAATGGCCGCCTTCAACGTCAGCGGGCTGGTGGCTGCCCCCCTCACCCCCTCTTCAGGTAGGACCCACGCCTTTGCCACTTGACACCCTCGGGGGGCACTCTCGAGGTGGTGCCGGCGCTGACGCCGCGCTCCCGCAGGTACGAGCACCCCTCCGGGGATCAGCACGGCGCCGGTGCCCAGCATCGCCACGCCCATCGGGGTGAACGGCTTCAGCCCGCTGCCGCCGCAGACCAACGGGCAGCCCGCCTCCGAGACCATCTACACCAACGGCATCCACCCCTACCCAGGTACAGCCCTCCTGCCCACCCGCCCGGCGCTGGGGGCTGTGCTTGCCTCCTGCGGGATGCCCCAGGGGTGCTCCCCATCCCAGGAGCACGCTGGATGAACCAGCTGCCGTGGCATCACTGCAGGGAGAAGGGAATTCAGGCAGGGAGCAGCTCTGCCCCTCCGTGGCAGCACTCAGCCAGGAGCCCTTTCCTGTGGGAGCTGCACATGCATCCCTGGCTTTCTCTGGCTTATTCTATATTCCTTCTCCTTTCTCTTCTCTTCCCAGCTCAAAGCCCCACTGTGGCAGACCCCCTCCAGCAGGCCTACGCCGGCATGCAGCACTATGCAGGTCTCAAACTTTGCTTCCCACTCCTTCCATCTCTCCCCTCTTTGCTCCTCATCCTTATGTTTGGGAGGTGAACATCATCCTGGGGTTGAACATTGGGTCAGGGCAGCGTATTTGGGCACGGATTGATGAGGAAAGCACCAGGTGCCGTGCCCTGGCAGGAGCCCTGCAGCAGTGATACCGATGAAAGCGCTGTCCCCTCATCCCACTGACTCCTGTTGTGGCCCCGTGTGCAAATTTTGGATGCTGGAAAGTGAATTTTAATACCCACGGGGCTGAGAGAGCTCTGAGTGGGAGCCCTGGCAGTGGTATCAAGGAGAGGGATGACATTTGGGAGGTGACAGAGGGCCAGCTCCTCACCAAGACACCAAAATTCTGTGGATGTTCACCACGTGACCAAATCTGATGGCCAAAGACATGGGCCATGGAGCAAAGGTGGTCAGAGCCTCCTGTGGAAGTACATCAAGCCCAGCAGCCATTTAATTAGGAGCATTAACAGCAATGTCCAGATTTGCAACAGAAAATCAAGTTTTGGACCCCAAATTTCTGGGGTTTTTCAGCCAAAAGTACCACCTTTCCTCAGCCTTGCAGCCATATTACTGCTATCACCAGCATCCCTCCTAGGAGAGCTGGTCCCACATCCCTGGTGTGTCAGGAGGGGTGGGAAAGGCAGAGCCAGCAGCCGTGGGGCAGGAGAGGCCCCTCCATCACAGGTGGCAGCAGGGGACATGCCTGTCCCAGCCATTTTCATGGCTGGGGTGGGTGCCATGGCCTCAGCTTCTCGTTTCTCTCTTCCAGCAGCATATCCCACTGCCTACGCTCCCATCAGCCAAGCCTTCCCCCAGCAAGCGCCCCTCATCCCGCAGCAGCAGCGAGAAGGTGAGGGGTGGGGGTCACCCCACGCGGGGCCGGTGGCTCCTCGCTGTCCCCCCGGGTGACCCCACCCCGCCGCTGACGTGTCCTGTCCTTTGTGTGTCACCCAGGTCCCGAGGGCTGTAACCTGTTTATTTATCACCTGCCCCAGGAGTTCGGGGACGCAGAGCTCACGCAGATGTTTTTGCCTTTCGGCAACGTCATCTCTGCCAAAGTCTTTGTGGACCGTGCCACCAACCAGAGTAAATGCTTTGGTAAGTCCTGGGGTGTGGCTCTCCCTGGTGTCCCAGCTCAGGGCTCCAGCTCTTCCCCAGCTCAAGGTTCCAGCTATCCTTAACATCTCAGCTTGGATCGCTGGCTCTTCCTCAACATCCCAGGGGGGGTCTGACTCTCTTCAGCATCCCAGTTTAAAGCTCTGACTCTCCTCGACATCCCAGCTCTCACCAGTCTCCAGCTCCGGAGTCCCATTCTCCCTGGTCTCCAACCTGGAGGTCCAGCTCTCCTAATATTCCAGCTCAGGGTCTGTCTCTCCCCAAATCCCAGCTCAAGGGCTTGGCTCTCCCTAGTGTTCCCAGCTCAGGGGTCTGGTTCTTCCCAATAACCCAGCTGAGAGCATCTCCATCTCGGGGGTCCATCTCTCCCTGAAGTCCCTGCTTGGGAGTCTGTCTCTCCAACATCTCATCCTGGGGATCTGTCTTTCCCTGGTCTCCAGCTCAGATGTCCATATCTCCCTGCTGTCCCCTGCTTGGGGGTCCAGCTCTCCCCAATGTCCCCAGCTCAGGGATCTATACCTCCCTCTCACAGACCTTGGTGTCCCACAGACCCTGTCAGCTTGGTGGCCCTATAGACTCTTTCACTGTGGTGTCTTTGGAGGCCCTTTCACCTCGGGGTCTCTGCAGACCTGGCCTCCAGATGTCCCCTGAGCCCAGACATGCCATCCTGGTGTCCCCACAGACCCCATCACCTCAGTGTCCTTGCAGCCCCTATCACTTTAACAGACCCTGTCACCCCAGTGACCCCACAAATCCCATCCCGTGGTGTCCCTGCAAACCACTCCAGTGTCCTGTGGACCCTCTTATGCTGTTGTCCTCACAGCCGTGTCACCTCGGTGTTCCTGCAGACCTTGGTGTCCCTGCAGGTGCCATCACCTGTCACCCAGTTCCCTGCAATCAGGGGCTGTGTTGTTACCCCAGGACTTCCAAACCAGGAGTATCCCACGGGATTTCAGTGCCTGGGTTGAGGCGAGGCAGCCGCCTGTGATGTGTGTGGTAACAACCCCGTGTCCCCTCGCCGCCAGGTTTCGTCAGTTTTGACAATCCAACGAGCGCTCAGGCGGCCATTCAGGCCATGAATGGCTTCCAGATCGGCATGAAGAGGCTAAAAGTGCAGCTAAAGCGGCCGAAAGATGCCAACAGACCCTACTGACTCCAGCTCAGCCTGCGGAGAGGTGAGGGACCTGCCCTGGGGGCCGTGGAGCGTCCCCATTACATCCCCGAGTGTGTGCAGGGATCTCTGCCTGACACCACCCACCCGATGGCGCTGGGTCTCTCCCTCTGTCCTTCCCTCCTTCCACCCCCAGGAGCAGGCTGACGGCCCCTTCCTTCTGTTTCAGGTCGGACGTCCTGCGGTGTCTGACGACTTTCCCCTTCCCCAAGTGCAGTATCCAAACCCGTAACTCTCTTTCTTTGCAACGCATCCCGGAGGAGGAGAAGGAGGAGGAGGAGGAGGTGAAGGAGAAAACGGCGAAGAAGAGAGTGTTTTGGTCGTAGCTTTTCCTTTTTGAATTTTTTCCCACACTGGTCTTGTTTGTTGTTTAACGGGAACGAGAGGAAGACAAGGAAGGAGGGGAGCGATGCGGCGCCGGGGCTGTGATTGGCTGCCGGCCGCTCACCGGGACTCACCGGATTCCTCGCCGGGAGCAAGGCCGATGGCTCCGGGCAGCCGGGCCACGATCTACCTTTGTTTTTGGGGTTTTTTTTTAAAGCACTCATTTGCTGCTACCGATTTCCCAGGAGAAACGAGGAAAAGAGGCTCCAAATGGATTCTTAAACCAAAGCCGGTGGGACGGGACCAGCCTCGGGCGCTTCACCTGGAGGATGCTTGTTTGGAAAATAAAGAAAAACAGCAAGATTTTCCTTTTTCCCTGCGTTGGGGGAAAAAAAGAAGGATCAAAGTATGTTGGACTTACAGAAGATATATATAAATAAGTATATATATATATATATCCCATGGAGCAGGGTGGCGGGACACGCGCTTCCCCTGCTTGTCACTGGCACAGGGACATAGGATTACTTGTTTCAGAGTCATATCATTCCTTAGAGTTTAGGGACCAAAGGACTATTGCTTTTTTTAAATATATCTATAAATAAATTAATTTAAAAAAAACAAACAAAACACACAAAAAAACTTCGGGAAAGGAGGAGAAAATCCAACAAAAATTAAGAAGGTTGAGTAAAACCCTCGGGCGTTCAGAGCCATGAGCGTTTCCTACAGGGCTCGGATTTGGGGGGTTCAAGGGCTCGGTTTTGGGGGCCAATTCGTGGCTGGGGACTGGGGGGATGCAGAGGGGATTTTTGGGGGAGGCTGCAGTGGCTCCCCCAGCTCCATGGCCCAGGGGGAGTCGGAGCCCCTCAGTCACCTCTGGCAGAGGGCGGAGTGATGTTGTTCTTTGCATTTTGGGTTGGTTTGGGGGGATTTTTGGGTTGGGTTTTTTTTTTCCAGCCAAAAAAACTTAAAAAAAAAAGAAAAATGTGAGGTTTCGGCCAAAACGAAGCAAAGTGAAATAAACTTATTTTGTCAAAATCGTCACCTTGGTTGGTTCTTTGGAGCAATCACTGCTGCGTCCAGCACCCAGACATGACACCAGGGCCCCCTTTGTGGCCATCTCGGTTCCAGCCGGGCCAGAGCACCCACCAGGAGTTGGCGAAGCTGAGAGAGGACCATAGGCCTCTCTTGTTATTTGCTTTTCCTCAGGAATTGCTATTTTTCGGAGGAAGTCACTCCGGCTGCAGAGGGGATCAGGACAGGACACAGCCCTGTGGTTTTGCTGATCTTTCCAAGTGACAGAGGAGCTTCAGGCAGATGCGGCCGCGTCCCACGGGATGTCCCTTTGTGCCTGTGGGTGCAGCCGAGCGACTGCTGTGGTCCCGGGAAAGTGACATTTTTTATCTGAGAAGAGGAAAAACGCCAAACCCCACAAACCTAAGCAAAAACCCCCCAACGGGTGGGTGACAGGGCCAGGGGCAAGGGAATGGGCACTGGCCCAGGTTTGTGTGGCCCTTGGGAACATGGAGCAGCCACCGTGGGATGAGTGGGGATGGACAGATGTTGGGATCCATCCAGGGGACAGAGGGCAGGGACGTGACAGAAGTGACACGGAGTGCACCCATTGGTGTAAGGAGCCTGTCAGGACTCAGGCGGTGACTGTACCAAAATCAACATAATTCTTACATTGATTCTTAAATTCCATCATAAATCCTGGATGAAATTGTGGTCTTGCACTGCCGTGACCAACCTGGAGAGCCCCTGGGCTGTGGGGACCTGCAGTGCCCAGCCCTCTCTGCCCTGCTGAGCCCTGAGCTGAGCCCTGGCAGCCTCTGGGCTGTCTCTGCTGAGTTTCCATCCAGGTTTGGGTGTAGCAGGATGCAGCTGTGCTGGCACTGCCTCCGTGTCCGTGGAGTTACCAGGATCAGATTGGGCTGAAATAAAATGCCGTCCCTGGGAGGTTCCTTCTCATTTGAGTCTCTGCTGCAGCACCAGTGCTCAGGGGGTCCTTCCATGGGTCCCATGACCCCATCCCTGAGGCAAAATCCCTTCTCTGTTGTGTTCCCCCTGCACAGCACCATCCCTTTGCCACGGTGTGATGGGGGGGTGGTTCCCTCTCAGCCCTACCCCAAAGCTCTACCAATTCTCCACGACACCTCCCCACTATCCCACCCCTTCCTCTCAAACCCGTCCCTTCCCCAAGATACCATCTCTTCTGCTTCCCATCCCTTCTCCATAGTCCTATCCCTTCCTTGTGATCCCATCCCCTCCCTGTGCCCCTATTCCTCCCCCACATTCCCACCCCTCCCCCTGAATCCCATTCCTTCCCCATCATCCCATCCCATCCC
>VZTJ01004301.1:198794-218146 GCA_013397795.1 Orthonyx spaldingii | reverse complement strand
GGGGGAGGGTGGTCAGTAGGAACTGCAGGGCTCTGTGGGTGTTGGGGACCGCGGCCCCTTTAAGGCGGCGGCCCCTCTCCCTCCGGGCGCGCGGCCGCTGCGCCGCCTCCTCATTGGCCGGCCGGGCGCGTGCTGGGACTCAGCGCCGCCCCCGCCGCGGTCTGTGCGTCCGCCCGTGAAAGTAGCCCCGGCGCCCCGCCCTTGTGTCCCCTGGCGGAGCGGGCGGCGGAGGGATCCACGGGGGGGCGGTGCTTCGGCCGGCCGGGATCACCTTGGCGGGGCGCGGGGGCAGCGCGCAGAGCGGCGGCGGCGCTCGGAAGGAGAGGACGAGCCGGGGGCGGGACTTAGCGGCGGCAGGTAACGGCGGCCTGAGGGGCGGCGAGCGGTGGCGAGCGGTGGCGCCGGCCGCGCCGGTACCGCCGTTATCCCCGTGTTTCCGCCGCTAGGAGAGGGTCCCCCCAGGCGGCGGCTGAGGGGAGGGGGCCGCGCCCTACGGGACGGTTGAGGAGGGGGCGCGCGGGGGGCTCGCGGCGCCGAACACGTGGCCGCCGGCGGTCCCGGCCCCGCGCCCCCTCCTCTGCTTCCTCGAGCATCCCCCCGAGACCTCGCACCGGGAAATGCCCGTTCCGAGCATCCCCCCGTGACCCAGCACTGGGGACCACGCGCTCCGAGCATCCCTTCCGATCCCGCGCCGGGGAACGCGCGCTCCGAGCATCTCCCCAGGGCCCGCACCAGGGAACGGCCGCTCGGGCACGGGGAGGCGATGGGGGGGCGGCCTGCGGTGTGAGGGCGCGGGTGAGGGAAGGAGGACCGGCACGGGCGGGGAGTCCCGCGTGTGCCCCGCAGCCATGCCGTTAAGCGGGGTGCGGGGCCTCGCTGCGGCCGCCGCCCGGTTCCTGCGCGCCGGGCGGTGTCGGAGGAGCTGCTGGGAGGCTGAGTCATAGGCGGACGGAGCGAGGCGCTGGGCCGCCCCCCCCCCGCCGTGCCTGCACTCATGTAAGAGCCGGCAGTTCCCCGAAGGGCATCAGCTTAAATCGGTGTTCGGCTCACTGCACCCGGCACTGATGCTGCAGCCACTTCCCGGCCCCCTCCGAGAAGAGAAGGCCCCTTCTGAATTAATCTTCTCCCGTAATTGTGGCTGCTTAAATACGTCTAATTGATTTGGACAGTCTCTTGAACTGTGAAAACCTTTGAAACGTGTTTAAAACCCCTTTGCAGGGCTACCAGGGCATGAATAGCGCTTTTGTCGGCGGACAATGGCAACCTCCCGACTGTCTCCTCAGACTACTAAAAGTAGACGTCAATCTCTAAAAACCTGCTTTGTTCTGATAAGGAAACTCGGTATCGGGCGAAGCCCAGGTTAACAAAAAAATCAGTGTTTTGTGGAGGTTTTTGTCATGTTAAAGTGTTAACTTTCTTGCTCATCGTGACTTGCCTTGGCTCAAAGGTACGATTACAAAGAGGTTTTTGGTTACTCAGGCACCTCCAGGGACTTGTGCAATTAGGAGTGTTTAATTAAAAAAAAAAAACAACCCACGAAACTCTGAACAGTATCATTTCATGCTCAACATCCCGTTTATAGAGCAGAATTCTGGCTAATATAAAGGAGTTCGATGGGTTAATGGGGCCGGACTGATGCCAGCGGGGTTCCAGCCCATCACCGGATTAAGCAGAAGGTTTTTGTGCGAGGCAGGAAGCGCTGCTGCGAGCCACGTGCTTGAACCGGGGACTCTTGCCTGTGAAACCCTTCCGAGAAACTTCGCTTTCACTAGATAAAGAGCTTGGGGAGTCTGCAGCAGCCTGCTTTTTTTTTATTACATACTCCTTTATCCATCTGAAGCTGTTATTAAATCCTTCATTTATTGCTGTTAGCCGGAGTGATCTACCGCCGGCCTTAATTCCCTTTCCACCCAATAAGTTGATAATTTAATTTGATGGGAACAAGACGTTTCCCAGGCCGGCTGGAGCACGTGCTGGTCCTTTATCTCCCGCCCGGCCATGGTTCTCCCGGGGGAAGATGGAGCCGCAGCGGGTGGTGATGGATGGCACGTAGGGAATGGGGCTGCAGTACCGGGCTGCTGCCACGTGCAGCAATCTCCGTCTTGGAGTGGGGATGCAGCACAGTGGTCTCCACTTCCGCCTAGTTAAATATAAAAAGAAAACCCCTAAGCTTTCTTTTATCTGTAAAGCAGGTTTTTACAGCTTGCCTGAAGGCAGTCAGGTGCTTTTTGCCAGGCCGAAAGGCTTCTTGTCCTCTGCAAGGTTAAGCCTGTAGGTGTGTCCTACAAATACCCTGGAGATAAGTCTTTCTCGTCACCTAACATCGGATGCTTGTCACCTCCTCTTTATTTTTTTAGTTAAGTCTTTATTTTTTTAGTTAAGCCTTCCAGCTCAGCTAAGGCATGACTGAGCCAGCAGCACACACGGGGTAAGGTGCCAGAGTCAGCCTGACCTTCCTGTTTCCTGCTGCCAAAAAGTTGGAGAGGCATCTCCGTTGTGGGTTTCTCCTCCCGTGGATCTGCAGCTCAATGCCAGGGAGAGCGCTGGCCGGCTGGAGAGCAGGCGGTGGCTGCTGCGTTCCATCCAGGCTTGCAGAAAAGGGGTGGAATTTTGGGGTGGCCATTTTGTCCTTACGTAACGGCGAGACACCACCTCTGGCACTGGCTGCCTGGCAGGAATGTGCTGTCCTCCCTCCCTGGGAGAGGGGATGCCAGGCCAGGGTAAAAACCTGCTTCTCTGCAGAGCTGCATTTTTCTGTTGTTGAGTGCCTTAGCTTCTGGAATGAGCAATGGTGTTTTTCTAGGTTTTTTTTGGGAATCTGAAGGCCTGCCTGGTTTCATAACCCTGTCCTGAGCACTACCTCAAACCATTTCTGCCTCTGGGCAGGGACACTGGGCATGAGCAGCCTTGTTCTGCAGCATCCAGGAGGGTTGTGTAAATGAGGCTGACCAGTAAATCCCGAATCATCACCCTCTGGGAGCCTCCTGGCTGGAATTCTGCAGGCAGTGACACAGCTCTGCTGCTGTAGCCTGGGGACAGCCCCTGCTGCAGTTTCTACTTCCCTTTGTCACCCTTAATAGCAAAGACTTGGCCCTGGGTGGGGATTGTCTGGGTGGAGATTGCTGCTCACTCTCCTTTCTCCGTTCCCAAGGGGCATATCTGGAGAAACCATGATTTTAGGCTTTCTATCATGTGACCCATGGGATGAGCTGGCTGGAATTAGTCACCTGACTACAGTAAAACCAGCTCCAACCTCAGATGGCTCAGTCTGGAATATTCAGGAGCTGGGGAGATACCAGATGTCATTGGGACACACTGCCTGAAGCATGGGCAGGCCAAGTAATAAATTTGGGAATTTAATCATTATTCCTTGAGGAATGAATTCAGGTTTATTTGGTGCTGGAAACATTCAGGCTTTATAGGGTCACCCCTCCTTCCTCACTGGCCAGACTTAGTGCTCTGTGTTTTCTGGTGTCCTTGAAGTCCTTGCTCCTCCGTTTGATTTTAAAAAATGCGGAGTAGTGGGAAATGCCAGACATTCCTGATATAAATATGAGGCTGGTCATTTCAGTAGAATTCAATCGATGCCTTGTACATGCATGGTGGTGGAAGGCAGGAGGGAGTATTGAAAAGTGACTCTTGGTGGTCGTGGGCCCGGTGCTGTGGGCAGATGGGTGTTTGGGATACTTTCTGGCTCCTGCGTTTCTGCTTCAGCCCCTGGACAAGGTCACTGTGTCTGTGGTTAATTTTTCTGAGCCCTCTGAACTGCTGGAAAATCTTGTGAAGGGGATTCTGGCTGGGAAGTGAAATTTTCCTTTCTCTTTATAAAGATGTCAAGGGTGTTAAAGCTATATTTGCAAATAACTTGAATGGGTGGGGGATTTCCACGAGGCAAGGAGAATTCACCTGACTGGTTTTTATAAACTTCCAAGTCATGCTGTGGATGCAGTTTCCGTGTCGGGATACGGTTGTTCCGTATTCCTCTTGTTCCTAGAAGCTGTGCAAACCTGCTTCCCTGTGCGTGGAGGTGATTTCCCAGCAAAAGCTTGTTTTTTTTGGCATCTAAGGAAGCTGACGCTGCTCTGCAGGTGTCGGAGGGTTCAGCAGCAAGTGTTAGAGGGCTGAAATACAATGTTTTAGGACTGACCAGAGGGTTTTCCTATAATAATGAGACTTTGTTGGGCTTTTTATGTGGGCAGACCTTCATGTAGTGACTCCGGTGAATCAGCAGCTTCTGGCAGGGCTGAGGGAAAAGAGGCTTTGCCAGGTCAAATTATGGTTTTCGCTGGCCTGGCTGCTCTGTGGCGCATGGCAGCGCGGCGAGGGTGAGTCAGGGCTGCCTGCGCGAGGATCTGCACGTACGTGAGGAAGGGCTGCGGAGCAGGGGAGGAGCATCGGGCCGGCTGGCGGGGCTGCTGCGGCACCGGCACCGGGCAGGCTGGCAGGGCATGGCCTGCCCTTCAGCGTGCTCAGTCCTGCCAGCTCTGGCAGTTTTTGGGTTTATTGGTGCCTCTGTGTCAAAGCTGGATGTGCTGACCTGGCTGATGTGTGCCCCTCACACCATTCCGTGGTTTATTGGTGGGCAGAACAAGAAGCCCAGCTCTATTCTTGTTCTGTCCCAGCTTTTAGCTGAGCCCCAGCCCATATTTCTATAAGCACATCTTGGAGATGAAGGCAGCTCATGCCTGCTCTGAATATTGCCCGTGTGCCCAGGGCGTGGAGTTTGAAACCAGACCAGTTTTTAAAGCTGAAACAAGTGATCTGCCCATGCCAATAGCCAGCACCTTGCATCACTGTTTTACCGAAGGCTTTTGTAATGCTGGGATTCTAGCCTGGGCAGGTCCAAGAGACAAAGCTTTTAGCTGCCACTGCTACTTGAGAACAAAATTATTGCAATTATAAATGCCTGAGGCACCAGCACTGCTGTGAAATGAGTGTCCTCCCATCCCAGTGAATTGTTAAGCTTCAGCTCAGCTTCCTGTTGGGATTACAGGCTGGTCCTGCTGTTGTGGGGACTCTCTAGTCCAGAGGAGGCAAACAGCCTGAGTTCAGAGAGGTTTTTTAATCCAAACATTGAAAAATACAACCAGGTTTAAACCTCGTGAGAGACTTCTGCTGCTTGTGGATAAAGGGGAGTGCAGGAGGCTGCAGTGTCTTCAGTCAAAGAGGGGCTTTGAGTGTATTAAATCTTCAGTCTTTTACGTGTTCTCTGCCAAGGTGTTGTGTTTAATCAACTCAAGTCTGCTTGCTTGTCCAGGCTTACAGGATGGGGTTTAGGCTTAGGCGGGCTTTGCCGTGATTAGGTGCTCCTGGACTGAAGGTTGCCCGTGTCCGGGCATGCCGCAGTCACGCCAGCGCCGAGCTGCCCCGGTCCCAGGTGGGATGGGAAGTGCAGTCGAGGCCTGTAGGAGAAATGAGTGGAGAGCTGGGAGGGAGGAGGCAGAACCTCTGCCTGCGCACTCAAGTGCTTGAATTTTGTTGCGTTGTGTAGCTCCAAGGGAAGACTGGCAATGAAGAGAAGCTATGAAGGGAACATCTGCATAGAAGGCAGGTGAGCTTTGGGTGGTCCATGTGGGGGATGACATGGAAATAGAAATGTGTTTTGCCTGTTAAGACTCTCAAGTAGGAACATAAAGATAGTTTGACCCAGTAGCAGCTTTCTCGTTACCTCCATATTCATCACGTGGGTGTGTTGGTGTCTCTGCTTGATGGCCAAGTTGGGGTGGATGATTCCCAAACCTGGCACCGCTCTCTTCCCTTCCAGACACAGGAATCGAGCGACCATGTCGAAGCACCACGATGCAGGGACTGCTTTCATCCAGACCCAGCAGCTGCACGCTGCCATGGCAGACACCTTCCTGGAGCACATGTGCCGCCTGGACATCGACTCAGAGCCAACCATCGCCAGAAACACTGGCATCATCTGCACCATTGGTAGGCCATTCCTAGACAGGAGAGGATTGCAGCTAGGAGCCCACACCTTGGTGAAACCTGTTAGGGAAATTGTGAGAGGGATCTGGCTTTCATCCCTTGCCAGGGCTGAACTTGTGTGGTGAGGGAACATGACTTTCCCATGTTTGCCTAACCTCTGTTACTGCTGGGAGTGAATCCAGTATCCAGGGAAATGGGAATCACTTGGGTTCTGCTGCACTCCGTGGGCAAGTTAAAACAATATTTGCTGCTGCAGTGCTGAGCAATGCTGTATCCATTTACCTTTTCTCTTCCACATGAAACAGCCTGGTCTGTGTGGGTTGCCTCATTATTTTTCCAAAGTTAATGTTCAAACTGTTTCTTCCTCTTAGGCCCGGCCTCCCGCTCTGTGGAGAAGCTGAAGGAAATGATTAAATCTGGAATGAACGTTGCCCGCCTCAACTTCTCTCACGGCACCCATGAGGTAAGGGTGCGGTCTGAACTGCTACGGCCCCTGTGTGTCTGCTGATCCTGTCCCTCACGGAAAAGGGAGATCCAGCTTCATCCAGACTGTCCTTCGTGTGGGAAGGTGAAATAGCTGCTTTTGAGGAGAGCATGCTGGTTGTGCATACCAAGCCTGTGTCATTGTTGATAACATTGAAGTGTATTTCCTGAGCCGTTTAGAAAGCAGTTCAATTCCACACCCTGCCCTGTAGCGGGGAGCCAGGTAACTGGTATTTGACACTGTGTGCCAATTACTTGCCGTGAAATCCTTCCGTTCATCCTCACATCCTGCTGTGTCCAGAGCTGCTGCTTCCCAGTGAGCAGCAGAAGCTGAGAAGACCTGTCCCTGTCTTGCACCTCTGCAGGAGGTCACACTGTCAGTTCATCTCACTTCTTGTTCCATTGCTGGGGGTTTCGCAAGCAGGTGATCAATGAATAACCCTGATCAAAAGGCATCTGTTGTTAGTGATTTGATATAATTAGTGATTTGTATTGTGCCCAGTGGGAAGAATGGGCTCCTGGGTTTTCTGACTAACCAGCTGCTCTGTGTGCGTTCCTGGCACTCTGGAAGGTCCCACCATGAAGCTTGGGACATGGTGTGGTGAACTCACAAGAGTAAGGTCAGAAGAAATCAACACTCCATTACAGTCAAGCCCTTATTGCTATAAATAGCTGAGATCCTCAGTGATACTGGAGGAGCTGAGGATCCCATTCTAGGTTGCCTGGAATGCCACCCTGAGTGTTTCTGCTGAGTTGTTTTATTTTTTTTTAACCCTGGCTGCTTTCCAGCTTTCAAAATGTCACCCAGTAGCAGCTGTGGGTGGCTTTACTTAGTGACCCATGAGCCTCGTGGTGTGTAACAGCTTGGCCTCTCACCCTCGTGGCCTTTAATGGGCACAGGGCAGTGTCAGGATCAAAAGGGCTGATGCTTAAATGTCGGCAACCATCGGACCTTGACTAACCACCCTGGGATAGTGTCAGTGCATGCCTTGCACTTGGGAAATCAGCCTGGAGAAAGGTTAGTGTGAAGAAACTCTGCCTCCCAGGAGTCAAATCCTGCGGCGGAGTGGCTCTTGGGCCAGGTGACGCCTCAGGGAGTTGGTGGCCAGGCTGAAGCTGGGAATTCTCACACTGTTAGTGCGCAGTGGCTGCAGTCTGTGAACTCGGCTGAGGCTGAGGACAGGGAGTATGGTTTTTCTGCTTTGAGTGAGGTCTGATCGCACATTTCACTCCCACGAGGCCAGCTGCAGGCTCTGGTCTGGCTGTTGCCTGCGGGGTGTGATCATCAGCCATAACCAGTCCTAAGTTTGTGTCCCCTCCTGGCTCCTCCGAAACGCTCCAGTGTCCAGTGAAGCCCCAAAGGGTTTCCATCTGTCACAAGTGCTTCAGTTCTCGTGTCCACCCCAAAGCCCCAAAACGGGGCTTGAGCTTTAACAGAGGTGCATTGGCACCTGCCTGGCTCCGTTTTACATAGAATAAAAATGGCTTTTACCTCCAGCTCTGCCTGCGTTCCCATTCTGCATATGTAACTCTTCAGAAGTCAGGCTCCCTAGGAGCCAGTTAGTCCTTGATATCAAACTAAAATGGAAAAATTCCCAGGTGATTGGGTTCAGATAAGTGTAGTAGTACTATTGGGGCATGTTTTCTGTGTTGTGTCCACCCCAGCTGCAGTGCCTGGAAGGATTGGGGCTGCCTCAGTCACAGCTTGCACACTCAGTCAATAAACTGACTCATTTTCCTGCTCTAAAGAGTTATCAGCTGTTGGGTATCTCTGGCCAAGGGCACACATGTGAACTTTAGTGTGGCTTTTTCCAGCCTCACCTTCCTGGTGCTGTCTCTTCATCCCCGAGGTGTGCAGGGCTAGTGTTGGAGTGGGTGAGTGGCATGGGGAAACCAGGTGTTCCAGGTGAGTCAGGTCAAACTCCATCAGTCCGTGTAGCACAGAGGGGAAAGGGTATTTCTTATCTGCTGAAGTCTGTCAAGTATTACACAACTCTTCCTAGTTGTAAGTAGTTAAGGTTATCTCTTAATGTTGTTTAAACAGGTAAAGTAAACTGATCTGCTGGCCATCTGTAGCATATTTGAGGGAGCTGGGATGGATTTTCTCACACAACTATCTTGAAACTGGCAGAATTTAGCAAAAAGCTCTCACAAACAAGATTTGGAAGCCAGACGTGTGGTGCTGGAGTATTGAACTCCTGTCTGTAATTGCTTTGGCTCTGGAAATAAGCTGTAAATATTTACACTGATGACATTCGTTTAGCAAATCCTTTATCTATGGGCATTTAAGCCAAAGAGTGAAAAGCATGTCCACCTGCAGGACTGATAGTGGGTCGGGCTGGCAGTGTGGAGAGGCATCTTTCCTTGCTCTGGTGGGAGGAGGAGCACAGCCATATGTGGCACTGTGACATTCTTCTGCCTTCAGCTGTCTTTCAATGCACACAGTTACCCAGTTGCTGGTGCTGTGAATATTCTGCTGTGTTGAATAGGCAGGTGTTAGGAGAGCTTTTGGAAAAGTTGCTCCTAAAGACCTGTTGGTTGGTGAGCCACCTTCAAATGGCAGATGTTTGTTCTCATGGAAAATCACTTAAACCAGGCCTCAGGACTGTCTCCTTGAGATGTCCTTCTGGAATTAGAGCTGAGGGCACAGCCAGATAAATTCCAGACTCCACCTTCATGGCAGGAAGGCCTTTGTATCCTTGCACTCTGCTTTACTAGAAGCTTTGCCTGGGTTAAATTTAAGGTAGAACTGAAACTGAGAGCAGAGTTGTCAACTTGGGCAGCCTCTGGGGTACTTTTCCTTAAGCAGCAGAGTAGAACCAGTTTTAACATTTCCACCTTTTTTGTTTTCTTGCTAGTATCATGAGGGCACAATCAAGAATGTGCGAGAAGCCACAGAAAGCTTTGCCTCTGATCCCATCACCTACAGACCTGTGGCTATTGCACTGGACACCAAGGGACCTGAAATCCGAACTGGACTCATTAAGGGAGTAAGTTGCCTTTTTTTTTTTTATCCCACTTTTTTCACCACAGAGACTCAATACTGTGTTAAGCCTGTGGTCTTTTCCAAACAAAAAATATCCTAGAAAACGAGGTAACAAACCACGTCCCACATGTGTGCTAGTGTTTACTGGTTTTGTTACACAGAGTGGCACAGCAGAAGTGGAGCTGAAGAAGGGCGCACAGCTCAAAGTGACCCTGGACAACGCCTTCATGGAGAACTGCGATGAGAACACACTCTGGGTGGACTACAAGAATCTCATCAAGGTTGTAGAAGTTGGCAGCAAAATCTACGTGGATGATGGTCTGATTTCTTTGCTGGTTAAGGAGAAAGGTGGGTAACAGCTCTGCCTCTCTGGTTGTTCCTTAGGACATATTTGTGCTTTCCCTCCAGTAACTGTTTCTTAGCTTGCAGTTATGTATTAAAGCAAGGAGAACATGGTTTTTGATGCTGTAGTGAGACTTTGAGCTAAATTTCTCTACCTCAAGTGTAGGAACTTTCAAAAACTACCTTCAGCTGGGTTTCACTGGGCTGGCATCTAAACCCGCTGTTCAAAGGGGAATGTGTGCTAGGGCCATACCCCTGTTCATGATCAGCCAGCCAGGCTACTTTATGCTCTTAATGCAGGATTTAATGAGCTTTACAGCACAGACCCTGGGCTTTGTAGTTAGAGACAGAACTAGTTTTAACTGATAATGTAGAGGCAAGGTTACTTCCATGATACTTCCTTTATAGTGCAGCCTAAACTGCTCTAACCTCAAGCCTCTAATTCACGAGCATGTAGAGAGTGGGAGGTGAGGCTTTTGGGGTACTCAGTTTGGTGTTGCAGGGCTCTGTGTGCTAGCTTTTCTTGGGGGAGGCAATCCCAACCTCCTGCAAGGAACAGCTGGTATCTTATCCAGGAACAGCCTGGAAGTTGTTTTGGACCAACCTCTTGTGTTCCCAAGGGTAAACTGCAAGCTGGTATGGTACAGAAATGCTGTGAAGAGATGGGATGTGCTTTTTATCGCATGTGCTGCTGTTGGCACTGCCTTTCCCAGGCAGGGAGGTGGTGTGGGAGCTGTCCCTGAACACTGACCATGGGAACACTCCTGTGTTTCAGGGAAGGACTATGTCATGACAGAGATCGAGAACGGCGGCATGCTCGGCAGCAAGAAGGGCGTGAACCTGCCCGGCGCTGCCGTCGACCTGCCCGCCGTCTCTGAGAAGGACATTCAGGACCTCAAATTTGGTGTGGAGCAGAACGTGGATATGGTGTTTGCTTCCTTCATCCGCAAGGCTTCTGATGTCCACGCTGTCAGGAAGGTGCTGGGGGAAAAGGGAAAGAACATCAAGATCATCAGCAAGATCGAGAACCATGAGGGTGTGCGCAGGTGAGCTTTGTGCAGAGGACGCTTTGGGTTTGTCACACTGAAATAAAGCAACTCACACTCCCTTTTTGTAGATTCAGACAGCTTTGTGTAGCACTGAATATATGCTGTGCCTTACTCCTGGTTTTCTTCCTCCTTCCTTGGCATTGCAGGAACCCAGATAGCCCATGGAAAAGCCTGAGTGCTCCTTTTGGAGGAGGACAGACAGATGGGAAGGTGCTTTGCAGAACAAATGGGATAACACAGCTCTTCTCTCCTGTCAGGTTTGATGAGATCATGGAGGCCAGTGATGGCATTATGGTGGCCCGCGGTGACCTGGGAATCGAGATCCCAGCTGAAAAAGTCTTCCTTGCTCAGAAGATGATGATTGGGCGCTGCAACAGGGCTGGCAAACCCATCATCTGTGCCACTCAGGTACTGGAAGCACACTGTTGGCTCCTCACGGCCACAGTCTGGCCGGGAGGGATTGTTTGGGGCAGCCATTGCTTGATGGCATTGGTTAAAGGGTGAGATGCAGAGAGGTTTTGCTCGTAGCTGAAAAGCTCACATTTAGGCATTTCTGTGTTTGGTATCTTTTCCAGTTAGATTATGGGACCTCTTGGCAATGGTTATACACCTCAAAATGTCAAATGGCAGTGAGCCTTTGGGGGTGACCTTGCAAGTTCATGGGAAAAATGGCACATGCTTTTGCTTGGCATCTTGTGGCAGGCACGTATGTGCCTGACAGGGAAGGTTTGCCGGGGTTCTCAGGTATCTTAGAAAGTGCACCACGCTGCAGCTTCAGAAGGAACTGAATAGAGGATCCACCTCCTTTTTCTGGGAGTAGCAGGGGTCATGTGCCCAGCCCTCAGGCATGGGAGGACTGGTTTCCAGGCTGTCCTTGCTCTGCGCACAGGCTGTGGAAGTGAAAACTCTCTTTACACAGTAGTAGTTAAAACAGGATTCTAGATTTACAGTGTCGTATGCTCCTTTTTCCTGTACTGCTACAGAAATGCAGCTGGAGCACAGCCTCAGGCAGTGTCCTGTGGGTGAAGCAAATGGTGTTTAATAAGTGGTGAACTCCAGCTGGGGGGAAGCTGAGCACCTGAGGAAGACAGGAGAGCTGGCCAGACTTGGGGATGTGGGAAGGGGTTAGGAAGTACTGACCTCGTGGAAAGCTGTCCCGTTTTCCACTCTCTTAAGTGGGAATGCTTAGGGAGCTGGTGGAGTTAACTGTTCTGAGTTTACTACCCTGTACATACTGTCTAAAGCATTTGAAATCTTGTGTTGGATGAAGGTGACTTCCTTGGTGCAGACCCTGTGCTTCATATTTTCTAGATGATAAAATCCCCAAATGTGAGATCATATGACTGGATTTGAGTTTTTCATGAATACGTCTAATGCCATGCTGCTCTAAGGAGCTCTGAGTTCCTTGGACTGAGCCTTGTGCTGAGAAGTTGAATTGGAAGGTTGGAGTATTGTGTCTGTGATGTTGTGTGGCTTAAATCTCCCTGGAAAAGGAGTAATTGTGGAATGGGTATAAAATGGAATGGGTTTTCCTCACTGGCTGAGGCTTTAAATCAAAGCTGGTTTAAGAACCAGACCCCCTCTCTGTTCCATACCCGTGGAGAACTCCTGGAGTGCTTAGGCCCATCCCACTTTCTGCCCAAGCCATAAGGAGTACTGAAGTGCAGCTGCTTCCCGTGGCAATGTGTTGATTCCTGTGGTTTGTTCTGTCCCAGATGCTGGAAAGCATGATCAAGAAGCCTCGCCCGACACGTGCCGAGGGCAGCGATGTGGCCAATGCTGTGCTGGACGGAGCGGACTGCATCATGCTGTCCGGGGAAACAGCCAAGGGAGACTATCCCCTGGAGGCTGTGCGCATGCAGCACGCTGTGAGTACTGCCCTGCTGGGGACAGGGACACCGCCCTGCCATCGGCCACCTGAGCTGGCCACTCAAAGGCCTGAACAGACCCAGCTGCCCAAAACAGCAGTTTCTTTCCTCATACTCTGCTGAGGGTGATTTTTTGGAACAAATGTGGTCCTGAGGGCCTGGCATCTCACTTCGTATGCTCCAAACTTGCCAAGCCAGGGCTGAGAGCTGCTCTGCAATGCTGAGATATAAAACTTCCCATTTCTTTTTGCCGTTACCTCAATAGAAATTCCATCCAATGTCCTATTGCAGTGGCATATTAAATGCCGTAAACTTCTGCAAGGTCAAGGAGCTGCTTAAGCAGTTTATCTATAGATAATGAAAGGGTTTGGCTGAGTCCTGCATGGGAGGGGTTGGGGAGGCTCCTGAGGGTGATTTACAGCACTGTTGCATTCAGCACCTGGGGGTGGGGGGTTTGTTGCATGAGTACTGACAGCATATTTTTACATGCCTGAACTGCCAGAAACTTCTGCTCTGCTTCAAGTTTGTGTTTCTGCTGATAAAAGCCTGATGTCAAGTACCTGTGAGCGTTGCTGCTCCCCAGTTACTAGTGCTGTGAATCACAGCAGTGATAACTCACAAGTTCTGACTCTCACCAGTTTTATTTGCAGTTGAGGTTCTAGAGATTAATCAACTCAGCCAGTATTGGTTTGCAGTGTGTTACCTAAACATCTTTTACATCAATACGGAGTGATGTTTTTTGCACAAGGCAAATGCAAAAGACGACTTAAGATCACTGGACAGTGGTGCTGCTTTACAGGCCAAACGTTAACTTAAAGCTTCTCCCTCCTTTTCCAACCCCTAAATCACAAGGATTGATTTCCTACCAAGACTTGGGAACTTGCTGCAGCAAACCTTAAACCTGGGTTTCCATCCTGGCATGAATTCTTTGGCCTAGGCAGGTTGTGTTGTACCTGTAGCCTGATTTGAGGAGCTGTTGTGTGTGCTCCCCTCTTCCTGCAGACCTGGGCATGGTGGTATTCATTCCACCAGGGCCCCTGGGCAAACACTGAAGGCTTTAACAGTCTATGCAGAAATTGACATACAGATTGGTGTTCCAGGCAGCAAGGTGCCAACTCTTATGGTAGGAACGCATACCAGTACAGTGAGGATCTTTCCTCTGAGCTAATTCACTTGTTGTTAGTCGAGCCCATCAACAATGCCCTGAGTAACCAGTCTGGAGATCTGCAGCATGGCTGGAGCCAGGTGGATGTTTCCATCTGAAGTGGGCAGTAGCAAACTTCCATATACTGGGCAGGCTGATTGCTGTGTGTGGGAGTGGGCTTCCTTCCCATTCCACTGCAGGATTCACGCTTCAAAGCCCAGCCTGGCCATGCTATGCTGCCTGATGGGATCAAGGTTAAACAGCCTCTCCATTTTCCTTTCTCCCACCTCCCTGCTATCTCCACCTGTGCACCAACTGGAAACTCTCTGTAGCCATTCCTGTCTGAGCAGATCCAGCTGTGGGGTGAAGTTAAGATTGCTGTGCTCCTCTGCAGCCGCTGTCAAAGCAGACACCTGTATTCCCATGTTCCATTACACCTGGGGAGTGCAGACTTTCCTCTAAAATCGGGTTTGCTCTCTGTGTTACATGGAGCTGCTGCCTTTGTACCAGGAGCTGAAAATAAACTGCCTGACTTCCAGCTCCTGCATTTGGAGTAAGTGTTGTGATGCAAATACTCCCATTTTATCTAAACCCAGCAGTAACAAAGTGCTTTAAGACAAGTTGGCACTGGCCTGCTGTTCCGGCCTGCTGCCCATCTCCTGTTATTTTTAGACATAAGATGCTTAACTACTTTGGCTTAAACTGATAACTGTGGAAGGGATAATTCCCAGCATCACATAAAATAATTCATTAACACGAGAGTAGCAAAATTCTCATTTTTCTAACTCCAGAGCTTTCACTATAATGGCACATCAATCTCTAATTTAACATGAACTTGTCATGCTTTGTGTAGCGGCTGCTCACTTTGTGAAGTAACTGGGTGAAGTTGTCCTTGAGAAGATCATGAACCTTTGCATGCTTTTCTGGTCTCTGCAAGCCTTCTTTATCGGGTTGTCAGCCTTCCGAGATGATTAAACGTGGTGATTCCCAGGATTCTGGGATGAACAGGTTGCTGAACCTGTTGCAAATGCTCAAACAGAACACAAAGCCCCTAGTTGTGCATCTGCCCCTCTTGTCTGTCCATATCTGGCACTGTACAAACACCCCAACATCCACACTGTGACAACCCTATAAGGAAGGCTTATTCCTGTTTATTTCCTTATTATGTAAGGGAAGTTGGTACCCACTTGGATGAGAAGCTTTATTGACTCTCAAGTTAAATTAAATCTTTATTGGCTCTCAAATCCTTATTTGCTCTCAAGGTAAACTGTATCATCATTGACCCTGAAGTTAAACTAAATCTAACAAGGCTGAGAGAACAGTCTCCCACCTTCAGGGATGACATTCAAAGTGTGTTGCTTGCGTGTTGTCTCCATGAAAACTGTTCAGCAGCACTCTGTGGTGTTGGGAGCCTAGGAAAGGAAGCCAGAGGTTCCCTCTTAGAGAATTGCAAGCAGGACCATGGGCAGGCAGGTAGGTGGCACAAGAGTCTCTCAATGAAGTCATAAGCAGCGATGACAAGATACAGTCTGGCTCTGAGCTAGCTTCTTCTGGTCCTTGAAAAGTAATTTGTGTTTGCCTGCTCTGCTGGAACTCCCAAATACAACAAAAATACCATGTTTGGAATGCCTGCCCAGTGATGGGGGCCTGCCAGTCCCATGGTACGGTGAATCTTAGTCTGAGTTGCATTTAGCAAAGTCAAAACCTGAGAGCCAAAAAGCTTCACAGCTTCATCTTAATACCCTCTTGCATGTGTTACTATGACAATTAAGCAAGTTAATGTGATCTCATGTTCCTCTGGTGTATCTTTCCTTCTTTTCTTCTTCTGTTCTCCTCCTTCCCTCCCACTCGGGCTTGCAGATCGCCCGTGAGGCTGAGGCCGCAATGTTTCATCGTCAGCTGTTCGAAGAAATTTTACGCCTCAATGTTAACAACAGGGAGCCTGCCGATGCCATGGCAGCGGGCGCGGTGGAGGCCTCTTTTAAGAGCTTAGCTGCAGCCCTGCTAGTCCTGACCGAGTCCGGCAGGTAGGGCTCAGAGAGGGGCTTGGGTCAGCCCTTTCCGTGGCAAAAACACGCTCCACCCTAACACTGCAGCCTTTGGCCTGCGGCCTGTGCCAACCTTGCGTAACCGCTGCCATGTGAGCTGACTCTGTGCCAGGGAGGGTCTCCAGCAGGCAGGAGCAGAGCGAGAGTGCCTGGCAGTTGGCATGAGTGTCACCTGAGTGTGGGCTCGGCAGGGTGAGGTGCCACCATTCTGAAAAAACCCTTGGGAATCGAGTGGTTCCCCTGCAGGGATGTGCTGTTGGGGTGAGCTCGGTCTGGGCTCGCTGATTAGTGACCGTGTCAGAGGCTGGCAGTACCAATGTGGCAGCCTGTGCTGGAGCACCTCGCCCTGCCCTGTGCCCGAGCGCCTGCCGTGAGTGTTGTTTCCGAACGCGTGTTGCTCTTGTAGATTGCCCGGGAGGCCGAAGCCGCCATCTTTCACAGGCAGTTGTTTGAGGAACTGCGGCGTCTGACCCCCCTCAACTGCGACCCCACCGAGGCCGCTGCAGTTGGCGCTGTGGAAGCGTCCTTCAAGTGCTGCAGTGGGGCCATTATTGTCCTCACCAAGTCTGGAAGGTAGGAGGGGACAGGTGCCCTCAGGTCAAGCCTGCTGTGTGACAGGGTGGGGGAAGGAGAATCCCACAAACATGGCTTTGAGAGACCGATGGAGTCAGGTTCTGGCAGTGCCTGCAGTGCTGGTTCCTCGGGAGATGGACACGCATCCTTACGCTTTGAGTCCTCGGCCTGCCTCTGCCAGCGTGGCACCAGCTCTGAGCCCGGCCTCCCCTCGCTGCTGCAAGTGGCAGCAGCGCCAGCTGGAAGAGCCAAGGGAAAATAAGTGTTGCAACTTCAATTCAAACTTCTTGGCAAGAAATCATGGATGTTACAGTGAGGCAGAAGTTCAGTGGATACAGAATCTTTTTTTTTTTTTTTGTTTTAATCAAGTCTTTGGCCTTTTGTAGCAAATTATTGGTCCCTTGCTGGACTTGGCAGTCATCAGCCCTGCTTGCCTGAGGCCAAGAGGCGAAGAGGGACTGCGCAGCCTGGGATTAGTAGGCAGGGAAATGGAAAGTGTTGGAAATTTCCTGCTCCAGGATTCCTTGTGCCTGCCTGCAGGTAATATCTCTGCACAGGTGGGCGTCTGGCAGGCATCAGGTGAGCTCAGTGGCTGCGGGTGAGATGCACTAGAACAATGTAGTTTGGGATTTCTGTCTAGCAACGGTGACAGCTGCCAAGCAGAGACTTGTTCTTCCAGTTGTGGAAAGGGAGCTGGAGCCTCATGGATCAGCTCTTCCATCTAGAGGAACTGAGCTGCCTGCTCCCAAAGCATGTCCGACTATAAATCTCAGGCTGCTTTCTGGAAGGAAATCAGGATTTCCCACACTGGATTCACACCTAAACAGCAGTGCAGCAGCAGAGATGTGGTTGTGTGTGCTGGGCACCACCTACCTGAAGATCCGGACCATTGGTGAAACCTTCACCACAGTGTAGAGCTTAAAATGATTTTGAGCAGCCACTTTCTGCAGAGATAGGGAGGGAACTATAAGCATTGAGTTCTGGATACCCTTGTCCTTCTAATGTTTCTTTGTCAGATGTTCTAACCTTACACTCGACCTTTTTAAAGAGATTTGAACTCTGATATTTGAATATTTTTAGCTGTGGATTTGAGTAACTCCTGTGATCCAGATCTCCTGGATCTCTCTGGAGGCGGCTTGGACAGTGTGGGAAGGATTGTCTGAGAGCTGACACGTGTGGTTGGGTGCTTGGAGCAGTCTGCTGACCCCTGCTTTAAGCAGCAAACTTTGCATCTGAGTGTTGCTGAGCTTGGCTCCGCTAAACCAGGCTGCAAAAGCAAGTGGAGATACTGGCATGTCTGTTGGAAAGTTGGAGCTTTGGATGTCACAGCCTCGCAGTTTGAATCTGTTTGCAGATGCTTTCCCTCAGCAGTGCCCAGGGAAAGGGAAGCTGTAGTCTCGTCCCCACCCATGGTTCCCTGCTGCCGTGATTTTAAGGCATTTTAAAGCATTTTAAGGACTCCGTGCCCAACTTCCCAGTATAAATTTAAGCCTCTGTTGCATTTGCTTCCCATTGGGTGCAGGAGCAGAGCTCTGTTTGCTGGCTTCAGCAGGTGGCTGGGAGGCAGATGGCTTCCTCCTTGGCACACTTTGGGCAGTGCTGCTGGCACTGGCTCTTTCCACCCTGTGAACCACGAGCTCCTCGAAACAGGGAACTTTCAGGGACCCCCATTGGGATGCCAAGGCCTGCTTGCAGAGGCCGGAATACATGGCACCTTGCCACCTTAACATAGCAACAGAGACAAGTAAAGGCTTGTTCGGGGACCAAAACACACTGATGGCACTTGCTAAATTGGGAGGTGAGGAGATTGTCACCACCAGTGGGGACAGCCAGTGGTTGTCTGCTGAGTTGCCTAACTGGGAGTCCAGCAGAGCATCAAGCTGCTTGGTGAGTGGCTCTTGTGGAGACTGGTCACGTCCCTCCAGGGGTTTTGGGGACCCCTCGTGGCTGACAGACCTTGGGGCTGTGCCTGGGTGTCCTCCCTGGAGGCTGTGCTGGCTGTGTGGAGCCCCACCGTGGCTGTGTTCCCCACAGGTCGGCGCACCTGGTGTCGCGGTACCGCCCTCGGGCCCCCATCATCGCCATCACCCGCAATGAGCAGACGGCGCGCCAGGCCCACCTGTACCGCGGCATCTTCCCCGTGCTCTGCAAAGACCCCGCCCACGACGCCTGGGCTGAGGATGTGGACCTGCGCGTCAACCTGGGCATGAATGTCGGTGAGTGGCACCGCTCCCCCTGCCCTGGGACGGGGCTCTGGTGGGACGTGGTGGCCCTGAGCACCTGCGTGGTGCTTTGGGGTCACCAATGGGGACTGGTGATGGGAAGAGAGGAACTGGCTGCCTATGTGGTAACCGGATCTGGGCGGGAAACAGGTGGTGATTGCGTGAGCCACAACCATGTCCGATTGGGAAATGGGGTGGGGGATTTGGCACAGCTGCCTTTGAAAAGGTTCCAACAGAAGACCAGGTTGGGTTTATGATGGTGAGTTGATGGAACTGTGACACTCATCGCTCCTGAGGGGCAAGGGAAGCCTGGAGTGCGGTTGACTGTCCTGCAGCCCCTCCAAATCCTGTGCTGTGGAATTTCAAGCTCTGCTGTAGAGAACCCCAAAGCAGAGGCACAGGGTCTCAGATGGGTGGGCAGCAGGAAGGTGGGGTTTTGATACCTTCCTGGAGCCCTGACTGCAGTGGCAGAGGCAGCCTTGGTGACCTGGGAAGTGGGTGACGAGCACTGTTGCCCCATGATGAGGGGACAGGGTGGAGCTGGGCTGTGACACCTCCCTCTTCTCTTCCAGGCAAAGCTCGTGGGTTCTTCAAGAGTGGCGACCTGGTGGTCGTGCTGACAGGCTGGCGCCCCGGCTCCGGCTACACCAACACCATGCGTGTGGTGCCCGTACCCTGAGCACCCATGGGCCCTCCTTCCCCTGCC
>VZTJ01004301.1:178186-197255 GCA_013397795.1 Orthonyx spaldingii | reverse complement strand
GAGGGTGCCGGGGGCGCGTCCCTCCAGCCGCCACCGCCGCGGAGCCGGTGCTGCCCTTCGGCCTGTCCCGGCCGGCGGCGCCGCGCTGAGGAGAGCGCGGAAACACCGACACCCCCTCGCCCCTTCCCTGAAGAGACGGACCGGGCCGGTCGGGGCCGGGGAGGAGTCCCGCCGCTGCCCGCCGGGGGACCCGCCGGCTTCGCCTCAGGGGTTCCGAGCGCGGGCGGAGGTGGGACCGGCGCGGGGGCCGCCCCCGGCGCGGCCCCGGCGGTGGCCGAGACCCCCAATCCCACCGTGCCCCGCACAGCCCCGCAGGCCCGGGGTCGCCTCCCTCCGTGTTTCCTCCGTGCCGCCGAGTGCTCGGAGCGGTTCTCGGTGAGACCCAGCGCCCCGGGCGGGCGGACATCCCGGGACCGGGGTCTCGGCTCTGTCCCGGCCGTGACCCCCCGGCTCCTGGGGCCGGGCACACCGGGGACGTCGCGGGAGGGACACACGGGGTTCCCTCCGGCCTTGACGTCGCGCTTCATTCTCTCCTGCCAGCGCCGCTCGGCTCCGGCCGTTCCTCTCCAGCATCCCGGGGTGGCTCCGCTCCAGCTCCGACACGCGGGACTGAAATGACCTTGGACGCCGGGACCAAGGGCAGCTCGCCGGATCCCGCCCGGGCTCGCTCGGGCCGCGGCCGCCCGCCCGCCGGTGCCTCCTTCCGCCTCTGAGCCTCCTGGGGTTTTTGGGAGGCGGGATCCCTGCCTGGCTCGCTCCGGCCTCCGCCGCGCGCTTCCCGGGCAGCGGGGAAAGGTTCCAGCGAAAATCGCCCGCCGACGGAGGGGCTCGCGCCGGACCTTTTCCAGGCTGGATTCTAGCACCGCGTAAGGGAAGGGAGATGGCGATCCCGTGGGAGGCAGAACCAGGGTTTGCATGGCAAAGCCTGGGGGTTCGGGGAGCCGGTGTGGGCGGGAAAGGGGTGTCAGGAGTGGGCAGACTGGCACCAGGTCGCTGGATTGTTTTCGCTTTGCTGCGAACTTCTCCAGTCACCCTCTCTGCCTCCTCTCAGGAGCTCTGAATTCTGACTGTTTTTGTTCCTCTCATATTTTGGGACACTTGGGATGGTGAGTTTACCTCGGGAGCAGCTTCCTGTTGAACAAATTGCTTGAGGAGGGTGACAGTATAAGCTGCTAGAAAGTGTTTTCCTCACTGTGCTGACACTGGAAGCACCTCTTGGAAGGGAAACCTCCCTGTGCCTGGAGCCCCACCTTATCCTATGCTCCCAAAGCCTGGATGTGCATCCTTGATGCATCTGGGATGCACAAGGATGAAGCAAGATGTGGACAGAGGAGACAAAGCAGCTCCTGCGATGTCCCCACTGGGGCTGAGGATGCTCCTCACAGCCCCCAGACCCTCCCTGGAGCATCCCCCTGCCAGCACTGTGTTCAGGATCATCTTACCCAGAAGCTGTCCCTGGTGGTGGCTATGAGAGGGAGAGGAAACAAGCATGCGGCACTTCCAAGTGTTCTCCAGTCTGTGTTTTTTCTCCTTTTAGGGGATTTCTGTGTGTTTGGTGACCTCGGTGGGGTTCTGATGCCTCTGCCTCTCCCAGATCCCTGTGTGGTGCCCCTTGGTGTCAGCCCTGGTTAGGGATAAATCCGCTCACCCGGATTAAGCAGTGCAAGTGCTTGGGGATTTAAGGGATGACGTGAGGGAAGCCAGAGCGTGCTGAGCTCTGGATAAGGAGGCTCCAGATTGGGTCAGAGCCCCTTTTCCAGCACAGGAGAAGGGCAGATGAAGGCTTTAGTGCTTCCATGATAGGACTTTCAGCTTCAGGGCAGCATGGCATCCCCTGGCAGAGGGTGCCTGAGGAATCAGGCAGGGAAAACACCTTTCAGTGCCCTGCCAAGGGATGTTATTTTGGTGCTTCTTGTCAGTAAGGTCTCCCTTCCCTTCCAGACACATCCTTTGACCTGAGCTCCTAAAAACCCATGAACTTAGCATGCCCATCCCATCCCTGCAGTGCTTGGACTCCAGGGCTGTGCAGGCAGGTCTTTGCCTACACTGGCTGTGGGGAGCCAGGAGCTCTTTCCCAGCCTGTTTCCAACCACATGGCACCAGTGACTTCTGTTTGGTTCTCCTGTGCCCCTGTGTAGGTGTTGCCTGTTGTGGGAGCAGTCCCCGTGCCTCCAGCTGGGATTCAGCCAGGCTCCACTGCATCTGGACAGCACTTTGGTCAGGGCTCTGAGGCTCTGGGGATGTGGGAGCTCATGTGGCTTCAGCTCTGTGCCACTTGCCGTTTGAGCACAGCTGTTGGGAGCCCTATCCTGGCTCTCCCCGAGTCAGGGGGGATTATTTCCATGGGTTTTCCTTCAGATGAGCCCCTCGGAGCAGGATGTGTCTAGGGAAGTGCAGGCGGCCAAGGAGCCGCTCTCTGAGGATAGGAAGTTTGGAATGGCTCCTCGGCCTGGGCTCTGTGGCACTGCCGCAGCATCACCCCGCGAGCACCGGGACGTGCTCCAGCCCCGCACTCCTCCCGCCTGCTGGCGCTCATCCTGTCCTGCCGGCGCCCCACCTGCTCTGACGTAACCCCCTGCCAGGTGAACCGAGTGCTTTCCCTGGAATAATTTCCTCTCCATGGGTCTGGGGCTGTTTGCTGGCTCTGCCGTGCCGCCGTTCCCCTGGGATCGCGCTCTGCTTGGCCGCCAGTGCCGCGGCAATCTCTGGTGGTGGTTTGCCGAGGGTGGAAGTGTCACCTTTGTGGCCTGCCAGGTGATAACCTGCCCGCGGCGCTGGGCCCGTGTTTACTTTGCCTGCCGTGGCTGATAAGCACCTCTGATAACATTCCCGATGGTAAATAACCAGCTCTAACGTGCCTGGTGATGGCTCTGCCCCGGGAAGACGGTGTTTTGCCGACCAGGAGGAGCAGACCCTGGCTGAAATCCATCCCCCTAAGGAGTTTCGTAGACCTGTGGTTTTTCCCATCCCAACCTCCAGCCCTTAAGGAGGAGAGGCTCTGCTTTTGGAGGGTGTTATCCCAGGGAGCCGCAGCAATTTGGCTGCTCTGTTGTGAGCGCTGGGGAGTCCCTGGCAGAAAAATGGCTTTTTTTTTTCCTCTCTCCACGTGACTTGAGAAATAGCAGAATTATTCTTGCCGTCCTTGAGCAGCAGATTCTGACATCTCTGTGAAGGCTGGGATTGAAGGGAACAGATTTACAACTCCAGACCCCTTGTCACCTTTCCCGAGGGGGCTGACGGGTGTCTCCTTGCAGTGCCACGCCGATGCATGAGAAGGCAGCTCCCCTGAAGAGCCCCGAGCCCAGGCACAGCCGTGAGAAGCTGGAAGTGTCCCACAAGCAGAAGAGTTTGGATTCCCTTGATGGCAGGTGAGGAGCAGCATCCTGGGGTCTGTCTGCAGTTGAGTGTTCTCTCTTTTCCCTCCTGCTGTGGCATTTGTGCTGCCTTTCAGCCCTGAACACCTCTTGCCAGCTGGGGCAGGGCACTGGGGGGGCCCAACTTTGTTTTCTCCCTGAAATACTGTGGGTATAAAAGCAGGGAAGTGAGCGGGGTTTGGGGAAGGGGACTGTATTCCCGCTGATGAGGTTGTTGGGAGGATATTGCTCTCTCCATGGTTTGTCCCTTCATCTGTCTGTGGGATGGACGTCTCTGTGCACGGCCAAAGCTGAGTCCACCCTCCTGCCCAGGTACATTCCCAAATTCGTGTCTCTGCTTTCCCTCAGGAATCCTTGCCCCAGCCAAAGCTGCACATTTCCAGCTCCCAGTCTGTCCCCAGCTGCTGCTGGCTCAGCTCTGGGCTCCTTCCCCCGGAGCTGGGGCGTGTGTGGGCTTGGTGCCTCTGCTGGCTCCCATCAGAGATCAGCCCTCAGCAGCCAGTACTGAGGCTCAGCAATGCCCGATGGCACAATAAATCATGGAAACACCCAAAATGTGGCTTCCCGGGGTCTCTCTTTGGTCCTTTACATTTTTCCATGTCTCATCTTGCAGCACACGTGTTTTAGGGAGTGGGTGAGAGACCTGTGGCTCTTTGCTTACCTAGTGATTATCATCTTTTCCTTCCAGCCTCCGCCTGAGTGAAGCCCTCAAGGATGAGGAGATCAAGAAATGCCACCGGGAAGTGGTAAGCCTTTGGCTTTGGGAATGACCAGGCTGGTGTGTTGTAGCCTGGTGCCCCAAGAGGAGCCCACCTGGGGTCTCAGGTGTGGGCTGAGGGAGCCGGAGGCAGCTCCTGATGTGGAGCAGAGCTTCTTGTGTTTAATTTCAGGGGACCTGGTGATGGTTTTGTGTGGCCGATGCTCTGTCTTGCAAACACTTCCAGGATTTTTCATCCACAGCAAAGGAGAAAGTCAAAATGTTGACTGAGAGCAGTTAAAAGTCAAAATGTTGACTGAGAGCAGTTAAATTTCTGTCCATTTGAACCTTTTTGGTGGTTCAAATCATGCCTGAAGTGGATGTTTTTGGTCCATCTACAGACAAGAGATGCTCTGGAAGAGGAAGGAGTGACAGGAAGTGGCATTTTGCCTTTCCCCATGAAGAAAATGGAGCAGAAAGACATTTTTCCAGTTCCTCAGAGGCATCTGGGAGGGTGACAGGGTCAGCAGTGGATTTGTGCTGAGGCCAGGGGATGTTTCTTGGTGGTAATGGCCTCAGTGTTCTCCTGGAACGTTCCCACTGGCACCCCCACCATCCCGGTGTCCCTCTGGGAGGTGTCTGAGCCAACTCCAGGTGCTGCTGAGCCTTGATCCTCTTAGGGCCCAGCTCATCCGGTGACAAGATGTGCAGAGCAAAGGTGACCTTGTCCCCGTGGGCAGGAGGGCTCTGCCTGTGTGGGTGCCACAAACCAGCCTTACTGTGCCAGCCTTCTCCGCATCCTGGCAAAGCAGCTTCTCCCTTGGAATTCGGGGGGCAGCTATCACTGCTGCGGGACAGCCGTGTCCCTGGGGAGCATCCCGAGGGCAGGGGGCACAAAGCTGCCTTGCAGGACCAGTTGAGGGGATTTATGGAAGGCGTTGAAGTGCTCCAGAGCTTTACCTTCACCACAGGAGCGTCTCAGGGCCACCCTGCCGAGCCTCCTGCCGCGGCTGCCGGCAGGCTTTGAAGCGGCGCCGGGAATATAAATAGCTGGATGGCGCGGCGCGATGGGCGCAAAGCAAGTGTTGTCACCGTGTCCCGGATAAGGGCAGAGGAGGAGGAGGAGGAGAGAAACCGCTGGGCAAAATAAACTGCCTGCGGATGAGCCCGCCAGAAAGCCGGCTGCTCGCCGAGGCTCGGCAGCCTCCTTAGCTGTTAAGGGAAATGTTCATCTGGGAGGATGGCACAGCCTTCGCCGGGCGCTGGATCATCCAGCCTTCCTCTAATCCGTCGGGGCTCCCGTCCCCAGCCCGGTGGGACCCCCCTGCGCCGGTCCCGGGTGCGGGCAGAGGGAGGTTTTCTTGCAGCAGAGGGATTTTTGGGTCTCCTTATCGGCAAGGTCACCGGATAACTTTGCTGTGCTTTGCTTTCAGGCCGCTAGCAAGTACAACTCCCAGTACCACAAGCTGTTCAAGGATATCCCCACGGAGGAAAGCGTGCTGAAAGGTGGGTGGCAGGGTGCGCGATGGGCACGGAGGCGGCAGGATCCGGCACAGGGATTGCCATGGCTCTCTCTCTGCCTTGCAGTTTGCTCCTGTGCGCTCCAGAGAGACATCCTCATCCAGGGAAGGCTTTACATCTCCCCCAACTGGCTCTGCTTCTACGCAAACCTTTTTGGGAAGGACATTAAGGTAATGTGGGCACCAGCTCACTCTGGTCCCTCAGGGCTTGCAACCACAGCCTATCCCCTCCTGCACCCAAATACCACCAAAATCCCCAGCAGAAGCCTTCAGTGGGAAGGGGAGCACAACCATGCGTCCCCCTCTGATGACCCGTGGCATTGGCCTGGGGAAACCAAATATTAGTTTGGTTTAAAATTCTCTGATACAAAACCTCCTTCCAGCCGCAACGGCGCTTGAAGGAAGATCAAAGGTTTTAGGGTGGGCGAGATTTGAATCTCTCTTGGCTTTTCTTCTTGATTTACAATCTGATGTTTTCCCATTAGTCTTGCGGCTGACGGGGATCTTGGGGAGAGAAGGCTTCCTTTAAAACTGGGCTGTAGGACTGAATTATTTATATGTGATGCTTTAAACAAATACCTGAAGGAGGCACGAGGTTTCAGCAAAGTTGCCCAGCCAAAAATAACATCCTGCCTTATTTTTCACCCTCCCTAGGCTTGCAGGGGGGGCTCTCCTGGTGGGTCTTAGGCAGGCTGGCTGATGCTTGTGCCGTGTCCATCACTGTGCTCCTGCCCCACAGGTTGTGATCCCGGTGGTGTCTGTACAGCTGATAAAGAAGCACAAGACGGCTCGGCTGCTGCCCAATGGCCTGGCCATCACCACCACCGCCAGCAGAAAGGTAACACCAGCACCCAGCAGATGCCTAGGTCTGAGCTGGATGTGGTTTGAGAGCAGGAAGTGAAGTGATTCCCATCCGTGGTTGGGAAGTGAGCACTGCTCTCTGTGCTAGCTGCCAGCCAGGGCAAACACCACAGCCTTGCTTTTGTTCCTGAATTTCACTTTGTTCCTGGACAAAGCAAAGCCCAAGTGAAACTCGGCCGAGCCTGACAAATCCCTGCCAGGGTCACGTAAAACCTTTAAACTCCTTAAACACAAGCAGGGAAAGGGTTTGGGCTGGTGTTCAGCCAGAGCTGATGGAAAACTTGGATACGGGGCTGCATTTCCAGCTTTTAAATCCCATTGGATGTTGTTGGCTGCAGTGAGCTGATGTAGTGTGTCCAAGTCCTCGCCTGCCCGGGTGCTGCTGTCAGCACTGTATGTTGCCTGTCCCTGCCAGGGAGGGGGTTGTTCCTGCAGGATTTTGGGAGGCAGTTATTGCTGCGGAATTTTGAGAGGTGGGTTTTAACAGGGAGTGGCACAGGGCAGGATTTGGGCTTTCAAAGCCATCTGTGGCTGCCTTGCACATCACCTGGGGGCTCTGTGTCAGGCATGGAGAGGGTGGCCCCACGTCCCTTCCATCCCTGGGGATGTTTTCCATAGGTCTTGACCCCATTTGCTGCCAGGTCCCTCTGGGTTAGAGCACAGGAAAGCTGTAGGAACAGCAACTGAGCGAGACTGGCCCCAAAAAAATCTGGTCCAGGTTTTAGCAGGCTGCAAAAATAACAGCAGGGAAACTCCTCAGGGAAATGCCTGCGGGGAAGACGTGGCTCCCGAAAAAGGGGAGATTCAAGGGCAGGATGTCTGCCTGTCGCTGCCTTGGAGAACTGGACTCGGGATGGGGGGAATCTCTCCCAACAGCTCCTCTCTCTCTTGCAGTACATCTTTGTGTCCCTCATCTCTCGTGACAGCGTCTATGATGTCCTGAGGAGAGTCTGCACCCACCTGCAGGTACCCCCACTCTGTGTGCCACCATGGCCCTGGGGCTCTGCACCTGCCCTTTGGGCTGAGCACAGCTCTTCATCACTGCCTCCAAGGCTTATTGGACTGCTCTCAAAGCCCTCTCCTGTTCCCAGCATCCTTACTCCACAGCAAGGCATGGGAAGAGGGGCAGGAGCCGTGCCTTTGGCACGTCTTGTCTCCATGGGCTTTTCTGGGTCACGGATGAGGCAGAGCCCTCCCTGAGTTTCTGCTCTCTCTCAGGGCATGGGTATGAATTATTTATAATCTGGTGGTAATACTAGTTCTGCCACTCTGCACATTGATGCCTTTTGCCCAGATCTAAAGTTTTAAGTGGAGAAAAAATGGTACAAAGTTAAAAAAGAATGTAAATGAAGTGGGGGAAGACATCATCAGCCCTCAAGCTGGAGAGGAGGACTATGGGGACCTCTTCTCCCTGCCTTTGAAGCACGTGGGAAGCCGTGCAGGAGCCCTGCCCTGCCCAGGAGGGCGTGTGCCTGCTGTGCCAGGGCAGTGATTTGGGTGATTCAACCCCATTGCCAGACTGGGGGATTTACTCTTTGAAATGTGCTGGGCTCTGCCCAGATATTCCCTCTTTTTTTTACCCCCTGATGTTTTATCCTGTCCATGGAAGCCCTTGACTCAACCACAGCCCCCCCAGGTTTTTGGTGATGGGAAGCAGTGATGCAGTGCCCTTTCCTCATCCATCAAATCCCCGTGATTGTAAGTTCTAGCAGCTGCTCTTCATAGTCTCAGCAGAGAAGCTCAAATTCCATTTTGTGGCTGAGGCTGAAGCAGGGAGAGGTGGCACCGTAATGCCCTATCCTTTCCCCCCTTCCAGGTTTCCAGTAAGAAGAGCTTGAGTCTGAAGGAGCTGTCGGAGGAGCCGGACTCCGTGTCACTGGTGAGGGTCAGGGCAGCTCTGGGAGAGGAGAGATCCCCTGACCTCATGCTGTGGGGGGAGAGCTCCCGCCTGGCCCCCTGGGTGGGTCTGACGCTGTCTGGTGGCTGCTCAGAGTCAGGAGAGAGTGGGTTCCTCTGCCGGTGCCATCAGAGGTTGCTCCAGGCTGCGTCTGTCGCCGTCGCAGCTTGTCCTCTGGGAGCCTCATCCCCACACCTGGCAGGAGCAGATGGGTCAGGAGGAGCCGGCTGAGCACAGCCTGTGACTCTGTCAGTTCATAGGCGCAAAAACTTCAGAGTGATGTGGAAAACGCCATCACTCCGCTCCCCGACGGCTGATGCTGTTCACAGCCGGGAATGGGATAACAGGCTGGGAGTGTCGTTGGGTTATCCAAAAATCTGTGGGATGAATAGGAAGGCTGGAGAGGGAACACCTGCTGAACCATGGCACGATCCAGGGAGCATGGGGGTCCACATCCTGCACCTTTGGAGAAGGGTGTCCTCCATGGCTGGTGGTCCTGAGCATCAGGCTGGGTGCAGGAGGTGACAGTTGGGGTGCACCAGAGGGTGACAGTTGGGATGTCACCCATGGTCTGGTGGCATCCCAGGGGTTTAAAGATGCATTTCAAGGACTGAATCAGGAGTGATCCAGGCTGATCTGGCAGCATCTCCTGGTGCTTTCATGGGATCCAGCCCTTTGGCAGCTTCAGCTCTGCCAACTTGCTATTGAGGGAGCCCCTCTCTGTGCCAGCTGTCACCCTGCTTGGTTTGTTGCCTTTTTGGGGCACTTTTTTTCCCTTTTTGGGACATGCTGGAGAATTCCAGGTGACCGCTGTGAGCTTCAAGGAGTGGAGGAGGCAGCAGCTGGTATTTGGGGCAGGTGTGGGGTGTGTGGGCAGGTCTTTCTATGGCAGTAGGAACTTGCATTCCCATGGAGCTGTCATGGAGGACCAGCTCTCCCTCATGATGATGTTTTGAATGTGCTGGTGCTCCAGGGAGATGCTGTAAGGTTTGAGTTTGAATCTGGCCTCACCATATTCTTGGCACTGCTAGTTTCATTCATGGCTCACCGGGACTGTTCCCACAGGAGGTGATCGTCCCTGAGGGCAAGTGGAGGAAGGTGTCACCTGCCTCACTGTCACTGTCACTGCCAGATGCCAACTACCAGTGCATCCACCGGACCTCTGTCAGCAGCCTGAGCGCCAAGGAGAGCTCCTTCACCTCTGAGGAGCCGCTGGTTTCGGGTGAGGGGTGTGGGTTTGTGCCCTGCTCCACATGGTACCGGGTGATAACCTCCATAAAAGTGTGTTCATCCATCCTCTGCTCTCGTGCAGGGGAATTTGCCATCGCTGGGAGTCAGCGATGGAGTCCTGGGGATGGGCTGGGGCCTCCTGGCTGCAGGGTCTGAGCCCATGAGGGAGGAATATTTGATGTTTCCTGGTTGCTGGAGGAGCAGGAGCATCAGCCAAGCGTGGCTGTGGTGCTGATTCTGGGTTTGCTTTTCAGAAAGTGCAATAAACACTGAGGAGGAGCTGGAGGTGGAGCAGAGCTATGTGGCAGAGCTGAGACCCTCCGACTACCAGCTCCTGAAGATCTTCATCGTGCTGTAAGTGTGCTGAGGGTGGGGGGAAGCTGGGGGGCATTGGGAATGTCACTCTTGGTCTCAACTGAGCGTTTGGCTTGTTCCTCTGCTCCCAGCATCTGCCTCCTGGTCGTGTCCTCCTCGTACCTGGCATTCCGCATCTTCCGTCTGGAGCAGCAGCTCTGCTCTCTGAACCGGGATTACCTCTCGCGCGGGCACAGGAGGTGAGGGACCCTCAAGGACATTCTGGGACACACAGGTTGTGCCATGAGTGGAGGACTGGAGGGAGTGTGGATACAAAGAGGAATGGCTCTGCTGTGTGATATATCTAAGGAATGCTTTGTCCCTTATCGTGGGCTTGCTGTTGGGCTGGCCGGTGACAGAACCCACAGTGTCATCTCCACACCAGAGGTGATCCCATCAACTGCTGGTTTGAGTGACTGTGGGAAGCTCTGCTGTCCCTGAGACTCTGGAGCTTGGGAAGAGGTTTTGTTGTTGGTTTGGGGCTGGTTCTGCAGTTGTAGAAAGCACCAGGACATCTCCTTGGAGCTGGGCTGTGCCTGGGGGCTAAGGCCATGGGCATCAGCATGGGATGGACAGGAGTGGGATCTCCTTGGGCTGAGGACATTGGAAGGCAGCAGCATGGGATATGGAGCTCCGCAGGCACTCATCCCATCTTACCCCACTCCTGGCTTGCAGGTGACCATTCCCCTGGTGCTGGCTGAGGATGGACACTGAGGTGGTGACGCCCTGCCCACGGATCCCGGTGCTGTGTCCTCCTGACCGTGGCTGTTACATGTGGCCCGGCTTTCCCTCGGCTGGTAAAATGGGACCAAGTATTTTCTCTTTTCCTATGGGCACTTGCTCTTGGTGGGACTTTCCAGCCAGGTTCTGGCCACCAGTGCCAACTCCCTATCCCACTGGAAACTGGTTTTCTCCCTGGGACACTGCTGTGCTGTAGCACCGGATGATGGCTCAGGGCTGCCAAACGCTCGGACCTTCCCCTAGGACTTGCTGCTAAAATGGATACTGGTTTTTTTCCAGGCTTGTTCTTTCTTGTTAAAAGACGACCTTGGGCTCACCAGGAACCCCCAAAAATGTGGATGAGTTGCCACTGCTGCTGTGGGAGAACCCACCTGTTTGTCCCTGTCTCAGCATCCCTGGGAATGTGCCTGGAGGAATGTCCTGGAACACGGGGATCTGTGGGGATGGGGAGAAAGGGCCAACTATCCCTGTGGGGTGTCATCTATCCCACACCCAAGGGTGGGGGACAATCCAGGGCCCCTAGCCCTTCTCTCCTGGAGCATTGGGCTCAGAAAAGGGGGGGTGTGTATGTGTGTGTGTGTGTCCCTTGCAAAGCACTTTAGGGTCCCCCAGACCAGGTGTTCTTGCTGGGGTCCACACCTGGCACCACTGGACTTTGTGACTCCTGCTCACCCCATGCAGACGTTGGAAAGGAGCCCACGGCTGACACTGGGGAATGTGCTGGAGCACAGCCCTGGTTCTTGGTAACCTTGTCACCACACGGAGCTGAGTGCTGCAGGGTTTGTCCCACAGCCCCCCCAGCAGCACACCGGGGCGGCAGGTGATACCTGTCTGATTCCTTTGGGTTTTCTTTCCTGTTTTTTTGGGAAATACAAGTGCTGATGGGACCAAATCCCTGCGCCCTGGGGAAGAGCTCGCTGCTCGCTCTGGGCTTGGAACGGCTTTTAAATGAAATGAAAATAAACCCAGGATTTTCTAGCACATCACTCTCTCTCAGCAGCGTCCTCCACAGCGGTGCCAGGCTGTGAGCACCAAAATCGGGCACCCCAAACTCTGCGCTGTCCCCGTGCCCCTTAGGACGTGGGTGACATGGGGACAGCCCATCCTCTCATGAGGACAGGGGGACAGGGATGGTCCCGATGGAGGGGCCAAGGAGGTTGTTGCACTAGATGGCAGCAGAGACTGCGGGATGTGACGCGCTGGAGGCAGGGCCACCCTGGTGACAGTGGTGCTGGGAGAGGGAGTTGAGTTGCAGCTCCACCCTGATGGGGTGGGCAGGGTGAGCCTTTTCCCCCTTCTCGTTCCTGCACATCCACAATCCAATTCCACTCCTTTTCTCGGCCTGGCCCATGCAGCAAATTGCATGAAAATGGCCCAACTTGAAAACCACGGTGGCACTGGCTAAGTGGCGAGAGGGGTGGTGTCACCCGTTTTGGGGGGGGATTTAGCACCCAGGGGTGCCCGGGGGGGATGGTCTGGTTTCTTCAAAGCCCTGGCATTATGGGGCTGTCGGAGCCTTTGATTCTTTGGGTGACCTGGAGGATGAAAGGTGCCGTGCCACCCCTGCCAGGGACTCACCCAGCTCGTTTACCTGGTGGAAATGGGTTTGGGGTTGTTTTTCCAACAAACAAGTTGGTGTTCAGTGGGTCCAACCTCAAAGTGGGGCTCTTGGCCCTGAAAAAGAGGTTTAGAGGTTGAGGACTGGGGGTGGGAAGTTGGTCTGATGTGCCCAGCCAGGTGTTTGTTGGGTGCTCCAACAGCAGGTACGTGGGGTCCCTGTGCAGAGCCTGAGCCAGGAATGCGGTTTCCTCCCAGGACTCTGGTTAAAGCCAGAGGTGGGACAAGCCATGGGTGCAGTGAGGTGGAGTAGGTTTGGCAGAGCACTGGGATGAGCCCCCAGTGTGCTTTGGGGGGTGCCTGCTGCTGGGATGTGGCTGCAAGGCTCTGGTTTTGTTTCCCAGCTGGTGTCTGCCCGCCCGGTTTGGTGCCTGTTGGCTCTCCTAGTGACGCCCTGCTTGAGCCTATTTGCTTTTCTTTGTGTAAAGAAATGCCACGTAAAAGCCTCGGGTGCAGGGAATGTCTCTGGACGCTCACCTTGCTGGCTTGGAAACAGGGATGAGGAGCACAGCCCCTGCCCTCAAATCCCCCTGCTGTTCTCCATGTCACACCCACCATTCTGTCTTCCTCCCTCCCCAGCCCAAGCCTACCTCTAAAAATAGGATTGGGAGATTAAATCACCCAAGAAGGCACTGTCAGATGGATGAGTCAGAGCCATCATGCTGTGACACTCCACGGGGCAGCCACGGCATTAGCAGGGACACCAAGGATGGGATGACGCCGGGAAGTGCATGGTTTGGTCTGAGTTTTATTCAGGATTTGGGAGTGGCAGTGACCTTGCTCTGGCAAAGCCCCTCAGAGTCCAAAATGAATCCCCTTCAGCGAGCAGCTCGATCCCGTTCCGGCTCCAGCTGAGTGCGTTTCCTAGGGAGGGCTGGTGCTGGAGGCTGCTCTCCTGTCCAGGCAGTGTTAGAGGGAGGGGAATGACCCCAACCCTTGTCAGACCCCAGTGCTGCCACGAGGTAGTTTTGGGGCAGCCTGGGCTGATTTCGTGACTTTCACTTGGAGCAAGGGAAGGTGAAGCCCTCCATCCCCTCAGTGCTGTGCTGCTGCACACACCAACGGTGAACAGCTCCAGGTTAAAAACAATCCTTCCCCAAGGGTTGTATTTAACCCGGATTTCCCTGCTCAGGTTGGGGTGTGGTTGCTCTGCTAGACACCACCCAAGCAACCTGCTCTTTGCTTCTTACCAGGTGAGAGATTATTCCTTATCCTGCAACGACATCTCAGGTTAATTTTTATTTTTTGCACTGCTAAACCTGTCTTTAAGGAGAGGATCTATTCCGGGATCCCAGCCATCATCCAGCACGGGAGGGGAAGTCTTTCAGTTTTCTGAAGTGCATTAAGGACTTCAAGGAGCCCGCAGTTATCTTTGGCTTTCATACCTCAAACTCTGTCCTTTTGTTCTCCCTGGTGTGTTTTTTTTCCTCTCAAGTAACAGAACTGGTTTTGTGTTAGAGCAGCGACTGCTGTGTGCAGCAATGCTAACAAGGGTTGGGGAGCGCTGACGAACCCTCCCTGCACAGAGACAACCTAAAATTCTAATGAAAAACCCCAAACTTCAAAGAGTGAGTGTCGTTTTTCATCTCAATTAAGTTTCCTTTCCTATGATTGGCTTTCTCAACTTCCTATTAATCTTCCAGCAGTTCAGAGTCGGGTTTGAATTTGCAATAAGAACAAGCAGGGGCAGGGGACCAAAAAAAGCCATCACTGTGTGGCCTAGGAGCACCTGGCTGATGAAAACTGACTTTGTTTTTGCCCTGTTCTTAAATTAATTGTAGCATTTCCTTTGGAAATCATCTTTTTGCAGTGACATCTCAATGTCAGGTTTTCAGGGGTACAAAATCCTGGCTGCTAAATCCCAGATTGCTCCAATACCGTTAGCAGGAGGCACAAACTAGAACTGTCCATGATAAAGCACTCGGGGGCTTGGGTTTAAAAGAGCATTTGCCAAACCTGGCTTGGAAGGACAATGCCTGGAGCCAACTAAAGCCACCTAATGAGGGTGTGTTGCCTGCTGGGCACAAGTGGAGAAGTCTCTTTCGCAACCTGTTTTGCCACAGCCATTACTGTAAAAATTTACCATGGAGAGGGTTTCTTTGAAAGCAAAGTGACTCTTGTCATTAGAAGTTGAAAGGCCGGTGATTTCCAGAGGAGAATAAGGCTTTTCCTGGAGGGAATGGGGTGTTTGGGGGGTCTAGCCATGCTAGAGGGGTTACATTCTTTTTCTCTGGGACAATCCTGCGCATGGGCATCTCCCTCAGGCACTGGGGGTGCTGCCTCTTGTACTGGGAAGGCAGTTTTGGGGGGCTGGAGGAGCATCTCCATCACTTCTGTGCCAGTTTTGTGATGAGAGCTTTCCACTCTGACCTCTTCTGTGTAATGTAGGAGGGGGTGAGGAGCTGCAGCAGAGGCTCCATCCGACCTTGGAAGTAGCCACGGCACAGAGCCTCGGCGTTGCAGATCACATACATCCCACAGTCGTAGCTGTTCTGCTGTGCCGGAGCCTTCTCCTCCATAAAGGTGGCTTTGCCCCCTCTTTTTCCCAGAAAGGCCTCCAATTTCCCTGCCACTTGCTTGGCGTGGACAGAGTTGCATTTACTGTGGGAATCGTAATGGGCGAAGCACTTCTTGTCCCTGAAATAAACCAGTAAGCTCCAGTGGGTGCCCCCAGCGGCCTGGCTGGAGTTATCATTGATAGGCAGGAACACCAGCTCCTTGTGGAGAAGGTCCAGCGGCTGGAGGAATATGGCTATTTCTTCCTGACTAAGGGCGCACTTGATGAACTGAGCCACCTCGGGGCTGATGAAGCAAACCTGGTGGCTGAACTCCTGGAACTGCTGGTTGGCGAAGTACTCAAAGGCGAAGCCGATGATGCGGTCGTTGAGCCAGTGCGGGGGCTCCAGCAGGGCCACGTCCGACTGCCGCAGCAGGCTGTCCATGTAGCTGAGAACCACGGGGTCCATCCTGCACCGCCCCGGGGAACCGCCAGAGCTGCAGCGGAGAAAGGGAATGTGGGTTATCACACCTGGGATGTGAGACAGCCCAACAAACACCTCGAGTTCCTTCTCAGCAGCAGGGAGTGAGAGCCCAGGATCCCCAGATGGATATTTGAAGGACCACAAGCAGATGGAGAACACACAGTGTTGGGTTGAGCAGCAACCTACCGTGGCTCCAATGAGATCAACCTTCCATCCTGACGGTCTGAACCTCGCAGCAAAGGAGTTTCAGAGCAGTTCCTGCACAAAAACCAGGAGTGATCCTAGAGAAGTCAGGTGCTGTTTGGGTGTCTCAGTGTTTTACCTGTGCAGTGACAATCACTGGAGTTCTTTGCATCACTGGTGTTCCCTAAATTAAAAACTTTTTGGGCTGTCTGACAGACATATGGTCCCTTTCTCCGAGCACAGAGTGCCCCAGCTCCATGCCAGAGGCATGACCTGTTCCAGGAGAACCTGCTGAGCCGCCAGCACAGGAGGCACAGCCATGAGTAAGGAGTAACAAAGCAAGACGAGATCACAAACAAACCAGTTCCCGACCGTGGGAATCTTTAGGTCAACGCTCTACATAGCCAGAGTAGGATTTAGAAGCTTTTCCATAGGGAAATTTGATTTAAAGCCCCTATATCCACCCTGGTTTTCCTTTAGCTCTGACACTCCACAGCCCTTCCAGGCTCCTCAGTGCTGTGATGCATCCTCAGCCTTCAGCTCCTTTCCTGGCCAGGATAGGGCTGGAAATGCCACAACTTGGGACAGGAGTGACATGGAACTGGTTTGGCCTCACCCTTCCCTCCTCTGTCTCAAAGGCAGCATGAAACTATCTCCAGATTTCTGAAAGCCTAGTGTGAAAGCTCAGAATGATAAGATCACTTTAATATGATTCACTATAAATAAGTCACTAATTTTCCATCATGATAAGGAGAAATGAAGCAAATGGAGTGTTCTGTTAGGAAGAAGTAGATTCACGCTTCTTATTGTGACATGAATCATGAGGAATAACCCTTCCTGGCCTGGGATGTATAAATTACGGGACTTATCTCTCACAAATCTTGGCAAGGTCCCCTGGCACATGACAGACAAGGAACAGAATGGATGAGGCATGTGTAACACGTTGGAAGGAAAGGCTGAGGTGAGTGTCTGTGTGGATCCCGGAGATGCCGAGCAGCAGGAGTCACCACAGGAAGGGAGCAGCCCCTGTTTATGCTGAGCCAAACACAATGGTATTTGGACACGCTTCTGACCTTAATGAGCTCCGACTACTTCCAAGCTCGTGGTGCAAACCCTCATAGTATAAAAACAAGAAATCCAAATGGAATCCCACTAACTCCTCAGCCTGCCTGAATATAGCCTGGTTTAAAGAACTGGACATCCTCCAAACATCCTGTTTGGGGATTTAACAAGGGCACTGCTGAAATACTTGTTGTATGTGCCCTTAAAATGCTGCAGATTTTCCTTTACATTGTGTTCTTTCTGCTTCATCTTCTCCTGGACACATAGAAGTCCAGCCAATAGCTTTCCACTCCAGTCCAAATGGTATTAAGGGTGAGGGAAGCGTGTGTCCCATGCTCTGTTAATTTTCCACTCTGCAGAAACATCGTTGGTTTTGTTTTTTTTCTGTCAGGACATTTGGCAGGTTACTCCAGTCAGGAAGGAGAATGGTTCTAGCAAGTGCTTAATTGCCACTAGCTACTACTTTTAATTTTATTGCCATCTGGTATTTGTGAAACTGCCTGTGAGTTCTGTGGGATGACTCACCACGTGCAGCTCCAAGGAAAACCCTTGGGAGGCTCCCTCACAGCCAGGTCAGATAAGCAGCGAGGACCAAAACAACGTGGTGGGGCTGTGAAAAGCCACTGGTGAGGTGGCTTTGTGTGGGAGAACTTCCCATTAGAGCTAAAGATGGATCTGCAGAAGAGCCAGGACGTGGATCTGAGCCTCTGAGGAGTGTTGAAATCCCGACGTGGATTGGGAGCAGCTCTGCTCAGCCACAGCCAGGATTATCTGCCTGAAGGCTCAGGCACACTCTGTTCAGTTTTCATAAAAATAGGAATAAATACTGGCACGGGCCTGGAACATTTGCTGGAGGTTGCCAACAAGTGTCTTGCTGGTTCATTTTATTTGCATATTAGTAGCTGGAATTTGTGCAAACTCCCTGGAATCCTCAGCTCCTCCGAGGGATTTCAGCTGCCCCATTTCCAGCACTGAGATGAGGAAACCGGGGAGAGAGAAAGGAGCATCTCAATACAAACACCATCATTTCATTTACAGATTTGAAAACGGTGATGTGTTGCATCAATAGGGCAAGAGGTCAAGTTTCCCTCACCGAAGTTATAATCATTTAACAAATCAGCTGCTGACATTCGTGCGAGTTCGATCCATAAATGGATGGGACATTGTGTCCCAATGCAAAGCAAAGCCTGTGTTTTCCAACACTTGACCAAAAAACACCCCAAACCTGTCATTTTCACACCATTAAAGACAACAACCCTCTGCAGGTAATTGTTGAAGGCACTTGAGAGCCCAGGAATGAGACTCCTCCGTAACTGAGCGTAAAAAGGCAGTGACAGAGCAAAGGAAGTGTGAACTAAGGATGAATCAGACTCCTACAGTCTATTTTAATACATTAAAGGTGCTAAGAACCTCTAGAGTGAATAGTTTAAGGTGACATGTCACTAGAGTCCTGTTCCTAATTTAAAGAACATGGAGGTAAATAGGAAAATCGTCACCAGGAAGACAAAACATCCAGACTTTATCAGGGGACAGGAGGAGGGACAGAGAAGGTTTTGTCTTTAAAGTTCAAGAGTAAAAGACCCTATGGTTTAACCCCCAGGCTATTCCCTTTTTCTGGAAATACAGGGTTTAGATACCATGTTTGGATAGTTAATGGAGCAAGATCAGACAAGGAACATTAATTTCCATTTACCTGCAGGAGCTGGGCTGGGTGACACCTGAATCTGTGGACTTATGTTTTTCTTGACAGAGCCAAGGAGAAACTCAAGGAAAATTAAACAACTCAACCAGAACGGAAGCGTAGTTGTCCCCTTTTTTGTTAAATATAAACAATCTCTCTGTAGCTGTAGGTTATAATTCCTGTATGATACAAGAACATCCCACTTCTGCAGGTTCAACAGGATGAACCTTCACCATGAGTGCTGAAATCAGAGGAAAATACTCCAGGCTCTGTACTCACTATGCCCAAACTTCTCTGTTCTGCACAAATTCCCCAAAACAGACTCTGCAAGCAAACTCAGAACCTCTCTTGGTGTCACTGCATTTCCCAGGGCATGAAACCAAGAGCCACAGGAACAATACCCAATGGTTTTTGCTCCCCAGGATGGGGTTGGCCAAAACCTGGAGTTTAACAGGAAAAAGCCCCTCAGCGACCAGGACGCCTGAGGATGAGCGATGGCACCGGGAATGTCCCAGAGGTATCGGTGGGATCCCAGCTCAGATCCTTACCGCGAACGCCGGTGCACTCACCTCTCACCTGCCACGGAAAGGGTCTGGTCCAGGGAGCAGCAGGAAGCACAGGGAGGGAATACAACTTGCCTGAAAGACCTGGAGGTCACAGGAGTTTGGTCAGGAGTGGGAATTGGGTCAGAGGAAGGGATTCGGGGTGTCCCACGCCCCCCGGGAGGAGGAGCGACCTGGTGCTGTCCCCGAGCCTGACCCCGCGCGTCTCCCGGCGCTCCGGTGCCGGGGTCCGAGTACGGCACGGCTCGGGCACGGCACGGCTCGGGCACGGCTCGGGCATGGCACGGCTCGGGCACGGCACGGCTCGG